>JAGDQP010000722.1:97053-146195 GCA_022664845.1 Lepisma saccharinum
ATTATTAAGTTTCAGATACAGCTTGAGTTGGCATTTTACACAGAAACTAAATAACATTACTACAAACTAAATAACATGAAATTAAATTTTAGACAACACATAACACAGCAATTGATATCACTAACATGACGATTATAATACACAAGAGGAATAACTCAGATATTTGTATTTAACGTTCAATGGAAAGTGTTTCTAGATCCGAAAATATCGATATTTGAATCGAGATTATTATACATAATTACTAGTCTGTGGAATAAGTAGCGCTGCAGTATACTTAGCCTAGGCGTGGTACAATGAAGGAGGTTATTATTTCTGGTTATTCGTAAGGGAACACGGAAGTAAAATTCAGATATCAACTCTCCAGTTCTAAGATTCCCGTTAAGTATCTTGTATAAGTACATCAAATCTGCCAGCTTGCGACGAGAAGAGGGAACGTGGAGACCAAGAACGGATAATAACTCTGGTTTGCTTAAGCTACGTACTGATGGTATTCTTCTTTTGACTATTGCAAGAAAAAAGTTCAGAACAGAATCAATATGAGATAAATTAGAAATACTAGCCATGTTCCAAATTGGGAACTAATATTCAATTTTAGGGGAAATGAAGGTCCTTAATATCTGTAAATCTATAGAGAAGACCAAAGTTAAGCACTTTGAAATAATAGGTTTCATAACTTTTAGTACACTGGAATAAGCTATTCAGGAAAATAACCATACATTTGGCATTAACTTTCTGTCTTGCATTTAGGACATATCGTCCTGCCGCCATTTTTTAAAGCCCTTTAGCCTGTGGCATTAACGCCTTCGATTTCAACTTCTTTATTTCATTCTTTTCTTTAGTTCACAACGGTTCGTGGTGTCCTCAAATCTTGCAACGTTAATTTAACTCATTTCCCGATGTCATACAGTGACACAATTTTACACAGGGAAGTAAGTCGGGTGACCATTGAATTCCATTGTTACTTTCATTTAATATATTTATATATTTTAAAATCATATTTTTTTTTAATATGACCTCTTTACCCTAAAATAAATACTAGACAGCAAAGATTTGTCATTTCACTGGTTGCAGAACACTTTAGGATTTGGGTCACAAAATATTAGCTTCAGAAAAAGTATCAGAACAGTAAACTAAAACAAAAAGGATTTTTTTTAAAGACATACTTTTCTTAAACAATTCGTACAAAAAAAGTAAAAAATAATTTTGCTTATGTATAACTAAAAAGAAAAGCATGCGGCGCGCCAATGACTATATGAGAGCGCCCTTATGCTTTTACTTTTAGTCATGCATAAACAAAATTAATTTTAAAGTTTTAGTACGAATTGTTTAAGAAAAATATTTCTTTAGAAAGTTTTTATTATTATTTGTTTATAGGAACAGTAAGCACGTTTTCGCTCACATATAAAAGTGGGCTCCAAGCTTTCTTTTCACAGGATTTTTTTTTAAAGGGAATGCCCGATTCATAGTGTCATTGCTTCTTGAGAACTTAGAATGCTTCGAAGAAGATTTTACGCTGTTACCGGTAAATGGTTACAGAATCGCTCGTAACGGATTTTTTCTGACCATCATGTACTTGTCTAAGGCGTTGAAACTTACTGAAAGTGTTTAACAATTAGGTGAACGTGGTCTTCTTTTCTCTATCTGTACTTAAAATACCTTACTTCATTTACTCCCAACGGAAAACATCCTAAAAGATTAACGCTCTTTACTCATAGCGCTAAGAGATTATCAGCATATAGAGGCAGAGCACGAATACCTACTAGAGAATAAAACATCTTTTTTTAAACAAAAACAAAACAAAAAAAAACGTTCTTTGATTTTGAAAGCGACGAAATAATCCTCTGTATTCTCTTTAGACGAAACTTAAAGTTGCAAAACCGTTAGTAAATATTTTTAATTTTAAGGGCTATTTAAGACGTCAATTTACAACAGTAAATTAATAAATGTATTTTAGTTGAAACAACACCGCTGCAAGAGAAAACAATCGATTCAGGTATCAAGCAAATCACAAGAGATGCCAGGAACTGTCCCCACTGTGTGTCTACAAATAAAATAAGGTAAACTGTAATGCTCATGAGCCACAGAGTTCCTTTTGAATAAACAATTTCAACAAGTATACGGTCATGCATTTTTCTAACAGTATAATATAAAGTTGAATAGTTGTTGCGATCTTCCATCTTTTGACTTCATCGCAGTCTACGACAGAGTTGATTGAAACATTCCGTGATAGAAGAAGCAAGGCCACAAAGTCAATAAAGTGGAGATTGCTATTAATTATCATTCGCCTGACCTCTCTGTCTGTCTGCAACTTGATTATCACTTTTTTGGATGGGCTCAGGAGCTTCCACGGTCCATCTGACAACAAGTAGTGATAATCAAATTGCAGACAGAGGTCAGGCGAATGAAAATAAATAGCAATCTCCACTCTGTTAGTTTTGTGGCTTAGATCCCTCTATCACAAAGAGCTTCAATTGTCGAAAAATGTCAAATGTCTATGTTGTGTATAAGTGTTTATTATATGCTGAAACTATAGGAAATTGTTCCGTGTAAGGATTTAGTCCTTTCTGATCTTTATACATACAGGGTGTAATACTATTTCGAGCCTCAAATTGATCTCTTAACAGTAAAAGAAGACCATAAATGATGCATAAAAGTATGCTGGAAGTGAGTTTGTATCAATAGAGTGAATATGGAAAACTAAAATGTGTTGTCATTGGATTGCCAGAGTTGCAAGGCTTGTATAAAGTTCTGTTTTTTAAATGACTCTGCGTCGTTTTATTGAGTATGTAGTAGTAGTAAGTGTCTCCTAGAATGAAAAACATCCTATACGGATCACAGCATTTAGAAATTTTAATTTTATTTAGTGTTTTAAGAAGTCCATTGTGGGCTTGAAATTGGAATGCCTATGTTTCGAGAAAGAGATGGTTTTGTTGCTATTATTTTTGTCTCAGAAGTTCGTTCGCCCTGTATATGTAAAACAACGTGTTGATGGCTTTCCATCATGGTAGTTGTCTCAGGTATATCACATAACTGACAGGCGGTGGGTGGCCTAACGGTTAAACGCAGTCAACCGTCGTTTCAAAGGTTTCAAGTCACGTTTGAAGAGTAACCTTTTTTTTTCTTTTTTTTTTAACTGAGGAACTATAGCTCAGTTGGTACAGCGTTGGGTTCGCATTCAGAAGGTCGTGGGTTTGCGGTTGCCCGTTCTGACTAAGGTTTTACCTGCTTTCCATCACCTGGTCACAGTAGGCAAATGCTCTTATGGTACCTTGAATAAGGCAAAAGCCTTTTATTTCCCAAATTCTTCATTCTGTTGCTATTGTTATGTCTCCAATGTAAAGTGGCCTCAAAGCTGTGTTTGGAGTTTATTAAATAAATAAAAGTAAAAATTAACTAACTGGGATATTTCTATACGGCCACCATGTGAAACAGGGTGCTGAAGGTATTTCTTTACAGAAGATTTATCGGAGCAGTTGACAATTTTCTGTATAGGAGACTTTTCAATAGTCATCAAATAGTTCCTAAATGGACTGGAAAGTTTTAGTAGGGCTGTGAAACAAAAAGTTTAGTTTTCTTTACATGAGATTTTCCAGCAGTTATGAGGTAAATTAATTGGAAAGTTTTCGTTGGACCACCCTCTATATTTACTATGGCAGAGTTTGTGTATCAGAAACCCACGCATACGGTGAAATATTAGCCAATCGGAGGCTCAACTTGCGTAAAAGTTTGATGCCATACAGGGGGTGGGAATTTGTAAATCAACATGGCTTATCGTAGCTAATTATAGTAGATTTTCGACTCAGACTTATATTTAATTGTATGTGTTAATAAGTCACATTTGTAAAATTTTCATTCCATTAAAATATCTACAGAAAGAAACATTATCTTGGAACTGACATAAAATTAGAGTTGGTTCATATAAAGATTATTCACCTTGCTTCTACGGAAAACAGTGCGTATTTAATTCACAACGATAGTAAAGTTCATAGTACGAGAGGGTGCTCTAATGATAGTTTCACTCACTCAGTTTAGAACAGTGTTCTTCAAGCTATTTTCAAGTGAGGGTCAATTTTATTAGTTGGAGGTTCCGCGCACCACATTCTCTTTCCCTCTTCGAAAGCAACTTTCAGTTTTTATTATTTTTATTTGTATATTAATAGGGTCTATTGGTATTGTTTTTCAAACATTATTAATGAGTATGTCCTAAATTTTAATATTAGGATTAATAGATGAGAAGACACTAATATACTTTCTGTTTAATGATTCAAAGCTATCAATAACATTTTATAGGTCTACAAGTCAATCATTTTTCAGAATATTTTTTTATCATCTATTCTTTTCTTGTGTAGTTCAACCACGGAAGACCTGTCGATCACCAACAGTGAAAACTAAGGGCGCGCATATCTTCACACAAAGCAACGAGCGTATCGTGACGGGTCGAAGTCCAAAGTTACTAGACTGGCCTATATAAAAATAAAGTTTACCAACGTATAATTCTCCAACTTTTCAATAGTCATTGTATTCTTATGGGTCCAGACGAAATTATTATTTCTGATTCTCAACTATACCGTGTGATACGCAATTCTCTTGAACTTTATATTTTCATCTTGTTTTGACTAATGCTCAATCTAGTCTATACTCAGAGGATCGCAAGGGAGACCAGTTTGCGGAACGCTGCCTTAGAAGTTGAAAGAATGGAGTGCACGTGGTTATACCAGGATTCGTCTGGCTGATGTGTAACGTTTCTATTTCTTTAAAATTTCGAAACGATTAGACCTAATCGATGCATCTTTACCCCTTTGATTTTCAATAGTAGTGTTATACGGTACATGGAGTTCTTTGCTCAGAGCGGTAAGTATTCAGTTTTATTGAATCAAGAACAATTTCAATTCATTAACAAATTGCATAAAAAAGGAACGCAACGCAACCAAAAATTTAACCATTTTAGGATAGGACTAAAGTGGTGTTCACGAATCTTGACTCTGATTTATCGTTATTCACTCAACAGAAAAATGTTTTTTTAAAATAATAATAATAATAATAATAACGTTAAAATCATTTTTTACATGAGATTTCAGCATATAAAACCACATCACCAGCTTCGTAAGTTGTTGTTTTAAAGTTTTGTTTTATATTTGTTTAATAATTTCTCTAATAGGCTTATACTTGAAGACTTTTTTTTTTTCGTTGCAAATCTGGTATTTCTTAATGTAATGCTTGCCATCGTTATTTCTCGTGAGAGGGTCACTAAATTTAAGTAATGTCTTAAATTTAAGGAAATATGCATCACAATACTGCACGTAGCACCGTCAAATGCAGCAAATCAATCATCTCAGAAAATATTCCTCCATTCAGGAGTCTCCTGTAAAAAATCCTGTAACATGGTTCCCATTAACGTAAGTCACCCTGACTCGACACACTTCCATTCATACAGTTTCCCGACTCAACACAGGTTAGAGAGTGATTGTGTGAGTTAAGTATTTCAGTGTCTCCTCCGCGAGTGTGTAATGGATATAAAAGTTAGGGGCGGCTGTTTGCCAAATTTATTGAAGGGGAATAGGATTTATCAGCTTATTTTTATCAAACACGAGAATCCATCATTGACAGTTTTCTTACATTAGAAAATATCTGCACATTACGAATTTCTTGCGTAAAGAACATTTTTTACCTACATGGAAAGGGTATTGGACAAAAGTGTGGAAGATAGATGAACGAAATACTCTCGTCAGTCTAGTGAATAAGACGACAGTTCGTGTTGTATATAAACGAATTTAATTTGAATAGAAAGGAGGCAAAATAGGAATTAGTCCATATTGTGTTACGAAAAAAACTGCTCTTTTCTGTATCGTAACAAACTGCTAATCTTCTTCATCCCGTAACACTCTTTGTCCCATATTAAAGGAAAGTAACCATTCTATGTCATAATTAAACATTCAACCTCTTATTTCACTCATTGACTTTAGTCAAACAAAATTCTACAGATAGCGCATTTAGCAACGTTTCCTGACCGATATGATCTTGTTAACATGAATTGCTCCTCCTTGTAAATGCTGCCACCTGTTGAGTTATATTGCAATTATTACCAACTGGTGTTCCGTAGTTACATTTTATTTATTTAACAATCTCCAGATAACAGCACAATTTCGGCCATTTTACATTGGATGTATTAACAAAACGTACAATATATTTTATAACTTTAATGGAAGTGTTCATTAGAGAAATACTATTTCCTTACTTTTTAAAAAAACAAAATGCTCAAAAATGGAATAGAATATTGAAATTTAGAAGTTTATTACTAATGAAAATAAATGAATTAATTATATGACTTTCATTATTGTAGTATAATTGAGGAATTTATATTTACATTTCGTAAATAAATGCAATATCTAAAGTCTATTATTTTTTTGTAGCATTTAACGGGTATGATTCATAATTTTATGCATTTTTCTTCTATTTTTTAGTAAAAATATAAAAACTGAGTAAAATTTTCGATTTCGTGACTTCAAAAATTAGGTTGTTAAACTTATTTTTGAATGAACGATTTTTTTTTCAAGAATGTTATTTAATATATTAAAATGATTAATTTATAGCCAGCTCAATTAGTTTCTCCGGTCATACATGAAATACAGAAACTGTTTCTATGTTGTTTTTGTTGTTTCTAAAAAGTAAAGTTTCTATATATATCTATATAATGTTTCGCTGTCCTGGGATTTCTTGTATAAAAACATAAACAATCATATGATGGGAAAAATAGATTCGATAAATAACAACTAATATACTCAAAAATCTGTTTAAATTCTATGTTGGTGTATATCTAAACTAAAGCATTTACTACAGAAAAATTCGTTTAAATTTTGTGCTTTCCTCATTCATTCTATGAGAGTTTGATTAGTTATGTTGAAGTATTCTCTCTCTTTCTCTTTGTGTGTGTGTGTCCTTTGTTTTCTCCATTTTGATCTATTTCTACATGTTTGACTGTTCAGAAGTAGTCGAAAGACACTTCCCTTCAACAAACATCATTCTCTCACCTCTCAGTAGAAGTTTCTAAGCAAACAGAGCATTCAAGTGCTTTCTGAGATCTGAAGAGTGAGAATTAAACACTTACAATCATATGTGCTAGTAGTCCAAAGATGCACTTTTAAGGTCTAACACTTCACCACTATTGACTTGGGGGATTGTAGACGAGTCTCCTTTCCGAGAGGTAATAACAATATGCAAGAAACTCTTGATTTGATAATGACTGACAGGGCAGGCGCGAATAACGAAAATTGCGGATAATTCTCAAAATATTGTATAAAGAAATGTTTTCCTTCCACCTTAAAAAATAATTTTAACTACACATTTATAATGCCAAATGGGAGTTAGTTCAGTAGCTCAACAAAATGATATGAGACTGCAAAGGAACAGATATACCTCAGGAAAGCTTCAAGGTCTTCTAGGTGATCTTATAATATCGTCCATAGCAACCACTGAGATCATTACTTCAGAAAAGGATGATGAATATTGTAATACGATTCCACATCACTGAAATCTGAACGTAAGATTCTGAAAGTGCAAGTGTTGTTTTGCTACATTAAAGAGAAAAAAAAATGTCTTCAAACGTAGTAACGTAGTGAGTTTATAGTGAAGCAGAAACATACGTGATGTTTACAGATAGGATCTTGATTTTGTTATATACAAATGCTGACGATTAACTCGAAAAAAAAAAATCAAGCTGCAGTATTGTTCTTGCTTGATGTTGTTGTAGCCTGAGATGTTTCCTTTCAAAATCGAATCTGAATGAACGTGGAGGTGAAAAAGAATAAAACTGTACCAATCCACCTATGCCTTGTGAAGGTATTTCTCACATTTGACAATACATAATTCACTGCATTATTTGCTGAATGGAATAAGACATGTTTGCTTCCAGACCCAGTAGTAACGCAGACAAAAGTTTGATTAACATGAACAGCACAGGACTTGGTTACCGATTACAAATTCTGTATCGTATTCTTGAGTTACGGTGTTGTGTGCACCATTGCCAATACATCACGTTTCAGAAACGCGATTGAACTTCCTGTACGCCTTATTGAAAGCAATCCATGTGGAAAAGTGCCAGTATTTGCCTGTAAATTAATCAAAATTCACTGTCAGAAAATTTTAAAAGATAAATTTTTGATTGTCTTTACTTACGTATCAATAAGCGTATATTTTCGCTTTGTTAAATCATTTAACAAAATATGTTGTCTACTTTAAATTAAAAAATTGCTGTAATTACATGTAGGACAAGGAAACGAATGATTTGTCCCTATTTACAAGCTAAATCGAAGGGAAAAGGTAGCTACGTTACAAAATAACATAGATAAGTTGTTTCCTACTTTTGTCTAGTGAATTTTTATACAGCAATTGTAACTCCATCCATTATTTAGCAATGGTACAAAAAATACCAGTGTGAGACAATATAATAGTGAATAACAGAACTAAACGACTTCTTATCTGTGGTGGAAAGATAATCCCATTACGAATTACACATTACTTCTCAACAGGAAGTAATTCTTTCATTGAGAACTAACTCATTCATGGACTGAGTAGTATTTCCAAACGGCAGATCAAAAAATAAAGTGAGTTGATAATACACGCAAATTAACTGAATTCTCAAGCGAGATCTGATAAGATCTCTTGTCATTTTTTACGTACGCTGTTTAAGTTATCATTACCGAACCGTCGTAGCTCAGCGGTAGCGTTGGTGTTGTATTCTGGAGGTCGTGGATTCGATCCCAGCTTCCGACCATCCTGACGGAGGCTTTTCCAGAAGTTTCCTTAGTCATACCTGGTAAATACCGGAATGGCACCTTTAACATAGGCCCTTGCCGAATCCTTTCCCCTCCTCTATCCCGGCTTGAGCCTTAGATGCCTAAAGACCGTAAATAAAAATTCAATTAAAAATTCAAGCCCTCATTGCTTATTTCAAAGAAAGCTAGAAAGCTAGTCCTGTTACATGTCATCTTCACTGTTATCATCTGAAGAAGAATTAACATCAATGTTAATATTAAAAGCATCCCATACCAACCCTAATAGTTGAAAACACATTCTTTCATACTCGCCTGAGAGCTTCTCTTGCATTCAGTTCAAAATTCTTTATTTTGCTACTCCGAATCAGTGTTCGATTTGCCGGAAGGAGGGATGGCGAGGATTTTCCCTGGTGCGTGAGGATTTTATCCCCGGTTGTTGATTCCGAATATCATCCCAGCCAGGGAAAAAACCTTTGTATTTCTACGCAAACAGGTAGTAGGTTGAAACTTACCAGCAACCACTAGCTTCAGTATCCCCCCTTCATAATTTACAACAAATCGAACACTGCCCTGAATCATACTCTGGACTTCGCACAGAGTAAAGATTGTCTGACGGAGAACATCTGCATTCTTGCATGAACACGGCAAACCTTTCTATCTTGAAATTTGATTTCTAAGGTGCTTGAGATATGAAATTTACTGTACAGACCCATTTTTGTTCGTTTTTAACAAATTAAAAAATAAAAAGTGGATGCCATGCCCCATACAGGATTCAGCTGAAATATTTACAAAAGTGAAAATAATATTCTGAAACTATTTTTAATATACGAAGTTAGAATCATATATAGCAGTTTTATCACATTTTCTCTTTAGTCCTAGTAATTTTGTGCCCGCTTAAAAGCAAGTAATTACTGCTTAATTTGAATATTGTTGAAATTATATTACATTTATAGAAACAAATAAAACATTGCATGTACTATCTAAACAGATCTTCTCTTGGTTGGGGATATTAAAATAAGCAACGTGTGTGTTACTTAATAACATACTGTTTAATGTTGATTATCGTAAAATCAGCAACATCGTTACTCACTTCTTAGTTACATGCAGATGAATATATTGAGTTATAAAATGTACGTACATACACTAAAAGCGGTAATTATGACAGTCACTTTTTGGTCCTTTTTACTTAGAAAATTCACTAAAAAGTAACCTTTTAAAACAGTTTCATCACTATTTCAACTAATTTCAGTTTGCATTCTTGGTGGGAGCGCTGTTTTCCGTTCAAAACGAGAGATTAAATAAATTTTTGATATTCGAGACAAAATATACCCAATGAATAATAATGATCACCGTACATTAAGGCTATTGACTTCCACATTAACTATTTCCTTTACTGTTAAATGATAAGTATATAGAAATGAAGTTTATTTGTTCAGATCGCAGCGGCCGACCATCCTGACAGGTTTTTCCAGGATTTTCCTCCGTCTCACCAGGAAAATGGCGGAATGGTACCTTCAACATTCCTCCATCCTTTCCCCTCCCCTATCCGGGCCTCAGCCTTAGATGCGTTAAGGCCATCAATAAAATTCAAATCAAATTTATTTGTCAAAACGAAGGTATTTGTCAAACTATTCAATTTCGAAAAGTTTGACAAGTGTTTACTATACTTGCAGGGGCAAGTTGCAGGACAGGTGCAATCAGAAATATATATTTAGTGGTTCTTCAAATAACTGGGAACGAGATACGTATGTACTGTAGGAAATAACCCTGACGTATGCGCCCAAAGGCATGACACATTTTTAGGAACCGTATAACCTGCACCATCCCAGAACGTTATAACCTACCACCAGCACAAAACTTGATGACTGTAGTGAAATTCTGAGCTGTGATTGGTTAAATTAACACTTATGGACGAGGTCATTAACGTGAGGTGAGAAGAGAGGAAAGTGATGCTAGATAAAGGGAGTTTTTACGTCCGTTTGCAGGCGGGAATCGTCATTACCAAATTGATTCAAAATAAAATGTTTATGACCCGTTTCCAGTCCATACATACCATATCAAAAACGAACTAGAAGCATCGCTTAAAGAATAATAACAGACTTACTGTTCTTGAGTTTAAAATTTTCGTTTAAAAAATCTATCCGAAGTTCAAAGCGTAGAAGTAGTGATTACGTGCTCTAGAAAACATGCTATAGGCCTAAGGATTTAAGAGGTTTACCATTCATACAGAGTTACTAAATCAAATCAGCATTACAAACTGTCACCTCTTTTATTAACAAAAAAATATTCATCGGTGGGTGATTTCGGTCGATTTTGAAGGGAGGGTGATTCCGATCGGGAAAGTTCTGCAATCTGGTAGATAAATGATGCAAAGTGTAAGCAGGAACTTTAGAGAGAAGCACGGTTGTATTTTGAGTCTTTTGACTTTAGAAGTCACTGCAAGGTAAGATTGCGTTTGTAGATCAACATGATGTACTACTTTTAGAAGCAGTGTTCCGAAGTAGTTTGTAAAAAGAAAAGTTACGTACAGTGCAAATTCACTGCAAATCTCCTGGCACAAAAAGCATATGCTACAAAAACTTAGCAAAAAAAAAAGTACTTTATATAAATGCATGTGAAATTTATGTGAATCTACGAAAAAAAACTTTTTTTTTTGTCAGTGTGCCTTTTTATTGACTTCTTACCTGTACTGCATATTGTGTACACCTTAAGTTCATATTTAAGTAAGTTCACATTATCTAGAGTTCGTTTTCAGACCACTGTTAATACATATTCCACTATTAAGTGAACTTTTTGTACATCAATTGGGTATCAGCACACCAGAAGCTCATATGTTGTGCACTAAAAATGTGCTGTAGTTCATATTAATTTCATGAAAAATTAATATATTATGCACTTAAAAACGCGTTAAAACTGGAACATATTGTGAACTTTTTTCCGAACATATTGTACATCTTATGGGTACTTTGATTTTCAGAGTGAGAGTAGTCTATATGTTCAAAGGCATGTCTATCTGTGTGAACAAAGTATATGATCGTAAATGATTGAATTCCGACCTCAGTGTTACGAGCATTGTTTTTCTAAAATTCTGTAACAGTGTCGAGTGATTCCGATCGACTTTTTGCAGATGATTCCTATCGCGTTCAGTTAAGTAGATGGTGTGATTGATCCCTTAAAACAGGATATTTCACCATACATATTACACTCGGAAGTGTTCCTCTTTGCAGATGGCTATAAGTACAAAAAAGAAACGGAAAAGCATTGAACAAAAGAAGACATGAAGCCCTTGAAGTAGTAAGAGGTTGCATGACTATGAAGGCAGTTGCAAGGCGATTTCAAATTCCCTACACAGACCTCTCATATAGGTCACAGAAGCGATTAGCCATAAATAGCGAAAACAAGAGAAAGCTGGGGCTAAGCAGATTTTAACAAGAGACACATCTGTAGGTCCGCATCATCAGTTCGAGTGTGGTCTTGTAAGGAAATATATCTGGAAAGCGACATTTGCCTTTGTCGAGGCTAATCTAATCCGAAAATGATACAGTTCGATTTTTGCTCATTCGAAATTCTAATTCAGGATGCGCTAAACATAGCACTGGATTTAATTCCAAGGAAAAAAGGGAATGGTATCACGAAGATTGTGTGGGATCTAAGGGGAAAAATTTACTTCATTTGTGATAAATGTCGAGTCGAAGAATTTGTCTTTATTCTTGCTTCAGATCGTGTTGTTTGTCCATTTTGCTTGCTATTAGTTTTCTTTTGTATATTTAATATTATTATTTCTAGTAAGAGACAAATGCGAATTATCTTGTACATTCGTAGCGATCGGAATCACCCAGTTACCAATCGATAACATGTGTTCACCAATGTATACAATTGTACACTGTTACTCATTACACTATCTGGAATTTTTAAGAATAGATGCAGGTATTTTAGCGTCCTAGTATTTTCTAAACAGCATTCGTAGTCTTCAGTTAACAACCATTTGTGCCCGCAACGATCGGAATTACCCGCTTTTACTGTATGATTTTAAAATTTGATCTTTACCTGAGAGCTTTCATTTCCATTTGTAAAGGTGATTGTCGTCTCCAAGACACTTTGAAGTCAGAAGAATGGCATTCTGCTAGCACAGGTAACATAATGAGAAAGGAAGTGGGCAGGCCGTGTACTATAAATACCATCCCCAGATTCATTAGCTGAACCTGAGGAGCTAATCGTAATGAGTTAAAAATATAGCCTTGCTAATGATAGACACAAAACTAGAGTTTAGTTCTATTCGTCCCTGACGCCAAATCCTTTAATAATTCATGCGCGGTGTCTCCTGTCAGTGTTAGAGCGCTCATCTCTGGTGCTTGGGATCCTCGGTTCGATCCTAGTCATACCATGTGGGCTTTGTGGAGGCAAACAACGTGTGTGTGAGTTTTCTCGGGATATCCGTTTTCCTCCTACTTTATTAATTCCATCAGTTCTTCCATCATCATCCATACGGCCTGAGTCAAAGTTCTTTAAAGGTCTTAAAGAAAATTAAAAAAAGTAATTATTCATGAATTAGTTGCAGTAGTAATTATGAATTATGTTAAATGTTTTCAAATAGTTTGCATAGCTCTTAGGCTAAAAATTCATGTGCCTCGTAGCTAATAGAAGAATCTTCTACCACCATACCATACATTTGTATATATCCATTTATAAGCGTGACAGGTTGACAACAGTGCTAGTGAAATAGCAACGAAACTCATTTTTCATTTTTTTTTTTAATGCTTTCTCATTTTTACTTCAATTGGGTATTGCAACAACGACATCCATCCAGTCCGTGTGTGTATGTGTATCGTATGCTTTCCAATTCCATTTTCCATTGTGTTACGTCATGTCTAATCCCTGGATCAGTTTCATTTCACACCTCGACCACACAATAGCGGGGTACCGATACCCCAATAGCTATGTGTTTGCTCCTCCCCTCTGCCGCGGTTGAAGTCATTTCGTGTGTCATTGCACAGCGGGGGAGACGGAAGCTTTAACAATGACCGAATGGACTCATCTCTCCTCGATCTAATTAAACTCTCGCCGCGGAGGATACAATGTTTTCATAACGAATGGAGCGGTTTACATTTGTGTGTATTCGTATGCATATATAGATATATATGTATGTATGTGCATCTCTGTGTGTATTGTTCATTTTCAAATGCTTATATAAATACATAGCCAATTGTCATCATTTTATATGCTTCATTTGCTATTCTCGGGCCACATAACAGTAAAGTTATTATAAAATTTACAGCGGAAATTGATACCAATCTAATAGGTAACACCACTTATTGAATTGTTTATAGTGGTTCACGATCTGTTTATTAGTTCATTATATGAGAGAATAGATGAATTAATATCCGTAATTGTAAATATTATTATTTCAGTACCATTTTATGGTACAAAATTACTAAAAGGAAGAAAACAAGAAAATAGCATTTACTAATGTATGTTTTGTAGAGTACACGAATTCAATAGATCGGCCGCGGTAGTTGCGAGCTCTTAGGTGTCAGGCTAGCGCCCACCAGATTCTGGGTGCGAATCCCGGCTTGAGCATTAGTGTTTGCGAATTTTAAATTTAGCAGTACATCAAAGAGAGATACGCCGAAACCAATAGTTTCTTAAAATGGACAAACAAACAGTTTTTCAAAGTTTTTACACGAATTCAATGGAATGTGAGAAGTTTTTACTGTCTTAGAAAACGTCTATCATAACAATAGTTCCTCACCTCAATTAGTAAAAGTTAAATATGAAGGTAATAGCACTTCTGACGGCATGATGGTTAAAGTCCTTTGCACCTCGTCCTCTTCACCGTGCTATAGATTTTGTTGACAAATTAATTGTGGAGAATTCTTCGTGTAATTGGAAACATGGATAAAAAAGAATATTACATTTCGATTAAATGAAAATGTTTTTCCCTTCTTTGAGAAGAAGCGTAGCCTCACATGTTACTTCAAACTACCTCATGTATACAATATGAGAGAGAAAACGGCTATATGTTTTCTATGAAGGAAGAACTCCTGAGAGAAGGGAAAGCCAAAATTTATGACTTCAATTTGTAGGCAAATTATGTAAACTGTTTTTTTTTCCTTTTTTTTTTTTTTTTTTTTTATCTCCGTGTCGGTTCCGAGAGGTGATATATCATTGTTCGGAAGGCAGCAAAGTTGATGATAAGCCTCATCTGTCCCCACTGGTGCAGCCAATCACAGCGGCCATATATCTTCATTGTCGGCCGCAATTAGACGCTTCGTTGGCCACGTCCCAGAGACTGGAGAAGAGGGGAAAGGAGAAAAACGATGGGCTTGAGAGACGGCGAGGAATAACGCTATGTTAGAAACTATTATCTGGAAGAAGAGTGAACAAACTTTTCATTCATCATTGCTGCACTGTGCGTAAAAATTATTAAAGAGAACCGAATATGTCTGCTTGTATCTACTTTTTCTTTCTAGTGCTTTCTTTCCGGAAGATATGCTAGTTTATTATAAAAACTTAAAATAAAAGATAGGTAAGCCGAACTCTGAAAAGAGAAGACACCCAGTGACCCAGATAGTTTTAAAACTGGAAGAACGGGATATTTACAGCATGGGATGGTATAGACTTAATCAACAACGTAATTAGGGTAATTCTTCGAATCTGAAGTGAATTTTTTACGCTTTTATTTCGGACATTCTAATAATACTGCTTTTTTCGGCTCGTCGGAGAAAATTTTCTTTTTGTAGGTGCTTTAATATCGCTATGATACGGTGTCACTACACCTGCACGCACTGCACAACCCCACCTTTAGCGAAAATTTAAAGGGGGATCTCTTTCCAAGCGACTTGTTCTTCCAGAAGTCTTACGTATAAAATGTAATAAAAATAGTATTATGATCTTTTTAGATCTTGGGTTTCAGCGTAAGATATACTGTACGGTGTGGTAATACAACGCACCGACAAACTTCGGATAGTACATAAAAAATAAGAAGAATGTCCTCAATCACTGGGAGTGAAAATTCAGCCGTTTTTCGAAGCTACAGGCTGTCAAAAGTGTGGGAAAATGAACTTTAGAGTTTCATACTGTTGCGGTATGCTATTGCCAATAATACCTATTCCAAAATTGTCCAGTGGGTGTGCAAGAGATCTCCCAAAGGAAGTAGGCAATTCCCAGAAAGTCTCTGCAGTAAAGGAATTTTAAAATTAGCGTCAATAAGAAGACTTACTGTATGTGTAAAGATGGCATACGTAATAGCCACCATCCAACCGGCAGTGTCATCTCTATATCAGTGATAACAAATAAACAAAACTTCTATGAACATTCGTAATTCTTACAACTCATTGTTAAACTACCACACATCTTTTAAAGATCGTTCGGCATATGGAATCTGACATACCGACTTGACGCAAACGAATTATGGTTATTTGCTGGAAAGTCGTCTCATTTATGCTCATTTCGACCAGCCTTTACTGCAGAGAATTTCTGGGAACCTTTTATTGCCAGTGGAGTATTCCTTGCTCACGCATAAGACAATTTTAGAATATGCAGTTTTGAAGTCTTTGATGATAGGGTGCCTCAGCAGCTCTACTGTTAATGGTATTGGAAATAAGAAGTTAAACATTTCATTTTCCCACTCTTTCGTCAGCCTCCAACACCGAAAAGCGGCGGCATTTCCACCCCGGTTTTAAGAGTTTTCCAACATTTTTAATGTACTATCATCGTTTGAAATTTGTCGGTACATTACGTTTTCACTCTGTATATTTCCCTTTAACTACATTTTATATGATGTATCGTAACTACATATTTTAATGGGCTATTAAGCTAAGTAACCAACTACTTATTAAATTGAGCCATGCTGAGCTACTTGCTTGGAGTCTTGGAGTGAATCGCCCAGTCCAACTCAGTCTGAAGTGATGTCTTGATTTCACTGACAGTGTTGTAGACAAGTCTTTCTGTGAGACACTACATACATTAATGTTTGAGACAGAGTGGCTGATCATCGGTGGAATTTTCGTTCTGATCGTTAACCTCCAAACAATCAAGCCTTTTCATTTCACCAATAGCCCAATTGATAAAGATATAGGGTGACACTTCCACTGGATAGCGTTTTCTTTTTGATTTTACGATACTTGCGAAAGTCCCTTTTTTGTTTTCTGATAATACTTTCCTGAAAATTTTAGCTTCATTATGGAGAAATTTCATGTTTTTATTAATCATAGACCTTCCAGGCGCACGTCCTGCCGGCAGGAAGCGAACCATTCATTTTCACAGTTTCTGTATACGTGCTACCCGTAGGACGCAATGTTCTTCTGGTAGGACGCTTGGACGTTCTAGTGATAAACGTTTCTTCTGCTTGTGAAATAGCAGCATAATAACCGATTTCAACATAATGTTTTGGGATTTATTTTTAGAGTTCCGAATGCTGAACACTACTTGGGGTAGTTCGTTTTCAGTAAGTGCTTTTAGTGATTTCTGGAAGTCATATTTTCCTCTTTCAAACCTTTGGAGTTACATATTTCTCTGCAGCACGGTTCAGCATCTGCTATTGTAATAGCGTTTTTCTCCAAAAGCTAAACAATCAATAAATTCTGCTTTTACATGTGCATGCTGAAACATTAGGCAAATTGTTCACACTTTCGCGAATTTTGGATAAAATTCGTAACGTATTTATTGAAATTTTTCTTGTGGTAGACGATATTTATGATTTAATCGAAATATTTTTTCACGAAAACTGCCATGAAGGGCATTTTTTTCTACACAGGTTGCTCTATTATTTATTGAGAAAGTTTGCTTACGATTCTCCTGAATATACAATTTATCTAATGGTTTAAAAACATAATTTTTAAAATGTTACCAAAATGTACTAACAGATAAATAATAATCAGTACAATGACAGTGAGAAAGTGCTTGTAAACAACGTAAAATCTTCTTTTGAACAGAAGCCTGTAAATTTAAAGGACTCTGGAAATGTCATTACATAACATAACACCGAATAATTTTGTTGTCAGATATGTTATTATAAAATTTAATATATTTCTCTTCCTTTTATTTTAGGTTTGGTTCAAGAATCGGCGTGCTAAATGGAGGAAGCGGGAAAGGAACGCAATGAATGCTGCCGCCGCTGCTGCTGCAGATTTCAAGAACGGATTTGGAACGCAATTCAACGGCCTTATGCAACCTTTCACTGATACGGACTCTCTTTATTCATCGTATTCATCGTATAACAATTGGGCAGCAAAGGTACCTAGTCCACTAGGCACCAAAAGTTTTCCGTGGGGTCTTAACTCAGTAAATGTAAATCCGTTATCTTCAGTGGTTCCAAGCCAAAATTCTGTGCCCTCTGTAGGGATTAATGGAATCAATTGTTTTAACTCACCAACAGGAGCTATGAATTCTAGTTCCATTATGCCATCAGTGTCAATGACAACAAGCTTGAGCGTAACAACTCCCACAGCCCAGTGCCCCTATGCCACCCCTACACCCCCGTACATGTACCGTGACCAGTGTTCCACAATGTCCTCCAGTATTGCTAGTCTTCGACTTAAGGCGAAACAGCATTCCTCCAGTTTCGGCACTTACTCTCCTATGAGCCCGCGTTCCAACACTACCTTGTCTGCTTGTCAGTACGCCACGGTGGACAGAAGCACCGTTTGAGACGTGCTGGGGTGGCATCGGCCGCAAGAACCAGAGGACTCGTCACATCACATTGCTGCAATAGAATCGCAAACGACTACGTTGACACCCATTGGTGCTGGTGGTGACAATGGTGGTGTTGCTGGTGGTGCAAGTAATGATGAACAGGAGAACAACGATAGTAATGATACCGAGTACGAGGACAGCCGTGATGATAAAAAGAATTCCTCTCTATTGAAAAGCGAACACATCGAGGAACTGTGGAGAATGCCATCGTCATAAATTCCTTAATAAACAAAGCACGTTATCTCAAGTATTCGACAGATCGGTGATAACCAAAAGTGATAAAACATATCCAGAATTCTGGATTTGGGACGTACACATCACAAAGAGTCAAAAACTACTTATGGCCGGAACAGTCGTCTCCGTGAATCAAGTGTGAAATAAGTGAAGAGTTTAGAGTGACATGTACACCGTGATGCATGTGTGAGAGTGTGTGTCTCCTTGAGTGTGTGCGCGAGATAAAAGAAAAACTTTGGACACATGTTATTAAGTTTCATTGTACAAAGTACTGAAGGGAATAAAAAGCGACTTTATCTGTTAAAGAATAAGTGTTAAAAAAGAATTATTAGACCTCACCTTTGGGAGCAATAGTACATTCACAATACAAAAAAATAAGATTCGATAAATTTGGTGTGCTTTATCCGTGAGTGTATGGGTGTACTGACTGTGTATATAGTATATCATACTTCTACTATACGATGTCTAATGAAAAAAGAGAAAGTCTATTTAAAGTTTCTATATAGTGGATGTGATTTTTTTAAGTGTCTTGTTTAGATAGGCTGTGTATTTCCTTTTATTTTGTTTTTGAAGAAAACTTTCTCTCTTATATGAGTCAACCTTCATTATGGATACAAACGCTAACAAATACAAATTAATTGAAAAACATTTTCTAAAATATGTCAGTCGGTGTGGTACATAATGCATTCAATATGTACGAACTTTTACTTCTGAAGGATACCAACAGCTTATTTTCTTGGGAGTAGGCAGTATACCGTATTCTATTATTGTTTCCGGTAGTGGTGAAATACCTTGGTGAACATCGGAACCAAAATACTCTTTTTTGTTGTTGCATTACTGTTTTTATAAAATGTTATGTACTACTTATATAAAGCAGCACTTCCAATTTACGGCAATCAAGTTGATGATACATAGTAAGTCTCTTTTTAAGTACCTAGTCATGTTTTCAATACTGGCCATTTGTTATGAAATAAAATCATATTGTAATCAAAAGTAATATATTACTGTAAATAAAACAAATGGGTATATCATGTTGAAAAATTAGGAAAGGCTCGTTGCAAAGTACTGAATTTAAAATCAGTGGCTAGCTAGTGAGTTACCGGTAATACCTCTTGAGCTCTACAATTATAAATACTCAGTCGAACTCCCTCGCGTTCAAGTTAATATAAATTCTTGTGATACCAACTTTACACTTTACTATAAGTGGAGTCCTTTAGCATAAGAAAGAGACATTATATATTTTTCTTTTTGTTTTATTGTTTCTTAAATTACCGAGTGTAGTCTGCTATTCTCAGACAAAGTTAATTAATGTGCCATAACTGAGACATAAGTGTTTTTTTTATTATTATTATTATCTATCCATAGTCTAAAATTGTCGTATACATTCATCATTTATGTATTGTATTGCCAAAGATTTGTTTTCCTCTCACCCAGGTGCTGAGAGGAAATATCTTGACTTCCTATCAACAATTTTTTTTATCTCGAATATGAAGTTTTATCTTTCAAATTTTACTTTCTTTGTAAAATTCAAGCACCAACATCTATTTTTGCTTGATAATTTACGTACGAAATGGCTATTTTACAATTCTCAGACATCGTTACTTAAATACCAAAGTAATCTTGTGATTTTATCGACATATTATTATTCTTTTCGGTAACAGTGAGAATAGTAAAAATCTTCCTGTTAATAACCTTATGTAAAATTAATAATACAAGGTTTACAATGTTTAAGTAGGCTATTTTTTAAACAAGAAAAAATAGTTCTTATTAAAAGCATTGTACATAAGTGTTATGATAATTTCACCTTAATAAAAATCACTGTTGATGTATAATAATGAGTCACATGTGTAAGAAATAAAAATATACAGTACTTAGGTATCTTAATGTTTCATTTTTTTTATTAATTTACTAGAACTTCAAGTATCGGTGTGTACTTTTCAATTTATTATCAGTTTATGCTTTGTGAAAACTTACATGTTGGTAAGTTCGTGTAACATAATTAATTATTAAAATCCATCTCCATGATTTCGTAGTAAAGATATCTGCCGGAGAATCAGCACTGAGGAGAAGGTGTGTATTGAAACTATTCACACGCCAGCCATATTTACGAAGGATTCCTGAGGGATTTTCTTTAATCTTAGCATGAATATATCGGTATGGTGTCCAAAATTGTGGCATTGGCTCCCTTTTCTCATTTCTTGTATTACAATGGGAAACATCCCTCGAAATTGGAAAGGCGTAGTTTGTTGTTGCCTAGATACAGCAGAAATGAAAAACCTTTAGATTTGTTTATAGCTTTGTTCCTTTATATCTTTACATAGTTACAATTTCCCATTCACTCAGTCTTCTGTGATCAGTGTGTTCAGTTTATATGCCTTCGTCATATTTCATTGAGAGTAATCACAAGAATAGCCGTAATTCATTAATTACATTAATTATGGTAAGCTTGTCGCAAGCTTCAACCACGTAAATTAACATATTTTTGGTCCCCAAAGATGGCAACCTGTTACATGTTATTGGATGCCTAATCTAAAGGCTGTCACAATAATCTGTTGTGGAATAGGTTTGCCAACATTATAAAATTGTGCCGGGAGATTTCTTAAAATCCTCTTTTAAAACGTTTTGGTAGATTAAGTATATCACCATCTCGTGTTATCTGCTTACGGTCTTGTTCTTTCGAACACATACAACATACTGGCGTTGAGCAAGTAACTTACCAAATTTCACGTAAATAAAACAAAATCGGCAATAAACACTTTCTCTTGTAGCTATAATACTACACGAAAGTTTTCAACATCAAAATATTTTTTTAAAAAAGTTATCGATATCAACACCTAAAGTAAAAATTTGCGTGCAGCATAATAATTACTTGCAGTAAACTTAAACTGGCTGAGGCTGCCTCACATATTTCAGTTTATATGTAGGAATTCTTTATCTTTCCTGTTGAACTTATACTTCACACAACTCTAGCAACATCGATAAGAGGCCTGGTTTTAAGTATTATCATCATAGGACTCCGACCACGGAATACCACAATTATGACAAATGGGAAATTCGGCTTTTAGCATTTCCAAGGTGAATTTTCGTCTTTCATTGGAAAGTACACAGATAAAAATGTTTGTTTGTGATTAACAAAACATTTGTTGAAATAGGGTGAAACAAAGTTTTATTTGTTTTAGACAAAACACGGTCGGCCAGTTGGCAATGCCTTTTCTACCAGAGCACAATGATTGTTTGTCTGAAGGTGAGTTGCGTTGTGGAAAACTTTACTTAATATTTCTAACATCATAGTACTCTATGACTGCACAATTACAGTAAACTAAAATGCTGGTCAATATAACACAGTTGAATACAATGTTGTACACCTTAAAGTGTACTTGTTCCATGCAAAGAATAACGAAATCTATAAGACGATAAACTTTATTCAATTAACCTTATAAATGACCAACATTGGACTGTTAGAAGCTTCTGTCCTCATCATCAGGTAGCATAACTCCACCATCCATAATTCTGACATATAACAGCATATATCAATACAAACTATAAAGATCACTCATACCTTTAGTAATATATATACTACAGGAGCTCCTATTATAATCATTCGGTCAATTCAATATGTATAATACAGCTATTTTGGCATTTCTATCTTTCAGCATACTAATTCCGGTATCTGCTCCATATTACGAAAGCCAACAACATAAATATTACCAAAGCTGTAAAAACAAGGAACTGTCTTAATATAAAAACAATTAATACAGAAAGCGGTCAGTACAACAAATGAACGAGTTGCCTCAAGCAGTAAACCAATACATGCATATTGGTCATAAGGCATCGGATTACTGCAACAATAAGGTCTATTGTACATTTAATAACAATAACCAATATCACATTGAAGCGTTTCTTTGTATACTACGTCAATAATTAGAGTAACAAATACGTTCTAAAACTCAGAATCGGATTTGTTTACGAAGATTCTAGTTTGTTCCATTAAACCATCTAAATTTATTCCAAGCTAATTTATTTTTATGTTACTCATTCCTTTGTGCCAAGGACATGAAACGTTCAGAAACAAGGAAGATTTAAAAAGAAATCAGAATTGATGTGCTAAATTTTGTAATTCACAACCGATAATATTCCATTTTGTAATATTAAAGTTTGAATTTTGGCTGTTATGTAATTACAAGGAAACAATTCAGTAAGGAGGTGTGTGGCGCCGTAGCGAGTAAATCGTGTCAGATTCTAAAATACAGGGACCTCAGTTCTTTTCTTGTTCATAACTGTTATTCGGCCTAAACCAAAGTTGCTTTAAGAAATTTTCGTTTCAATTGAATTATTGTTATTCTTTTTTGTCAGTGCTCGCAATGTAATTCGTTTAAATAAACCTTTGTTGAAAGAAAAAGTTTTGTTTGAGCCATATTCTAACAATTTGGTAACCACAAATATATATATATATATATATGAGGATAGCAGCAGACCGAGCAAGGTATGTGGAAAGAAGAGGAAAATGCCTTCATCCAGCAGTGGATAGAAAATGGTTGAATATGATGATAAGGATATATATATATATTGTGTAATCGATTCATTTCCCCGTACTTTTTCTACAAGTTGCATTAAAAAAACTTGTAGATTTTTAAAAATCGTGCCACTAATGCAGATATGAAATGCATTTTCAGGCAAATGTTGGCTTCTCATTTAAAGCTATCTTTACTGCACGTTTGGACAATCTTCTTCACTAATTTCCCGAAATATATTTCCTCCTTTCTTTCAGCGATTTTCACTAGTGCCATGACTTCATGTTCTTCCGTGCTTGATACAATTTAACTTTCTAAGAAATGTATACACTCTTATTGAAAATCTGCAGTTATTAAGAAAACAATGAATTCATATACTATGTGAGAATATATTATCATCTTCATCGTTAAATACTTCTAATGTGTTTTTAGAATGTTTTCTTCTCTTCGCGATACAAAATATGATTTAGGTTATGGTCAATTGTGGTTGAGAGCAGGCAGAAGGGACAACCATCTCGGTGGAACGTAGTACTTCTTTGTATGCTGATTCTAACTAACTAACTCTATGGCTTATGGAACTCGCAAGTTCATCGCCACAGTAACAAACGTTCGCCATTGGATTCTATCCTGGGCAGTATCAAGCCAGTTTTCGTCACGAACACCTACTTCTCGAAGATCTCTTCTATTCTAGAGTCAGAAAATGACTTTTAAATGATTTAGTACTTTTTATATAAACTGCAAACTCACTAAACATGTTTAGCACAAGAAGTTTCATCTCAAAGAAAAAATATTTCGTTCTGTACTTGATACAGTTTGTCGATATATGAATGACATTGTTTTAAGGTTTTGGTAAGTAAACACACTTTTTGTGAAAGTTCAGTCAACCATTAATTGCAGAAGAAGAAAGAGTAAATATTAAAGAAAAATACAAAATATTTTATCAATCATATTCGCAATCTGCCTACTCTTGCTTCATTGGGATACTCGTAAAGTCCAGAAGTCTGATTTTGATTTCTGCTGCTTTGAGAAAGAAAAAAAAAACCCTTAAGCTTATAGTTTCAGAACAGGTCTTTCTTGTGCTGAAAGGCAAACACATTTTCCACAATGCTACGATTTCGTATTTATCTTTTTTGGCGCTAGTTGAGTCGCAAAGCGTCACATTGGCCAACTTTTTTTGGGTCTACGACAAAAAGTAAATCCTTGAACTTTCATAAATGTAGTGTATATTTTCAAACGGAATGTGTTACTGCTAATAAATTATAAATCAAGGAGTATTTGAGCTAGTTCTTTGTCAGATAGTGTTGTACGAAGTGTGCTGTCATTCTGGAAATTTGCGCCCAGGCTATTGGATGCGCAATCTCTCCTCCCTATTAAGATCATTGGCTCAAGCGTGAAGTAGGAGAGATTGCGCAAACAGTCATTTAATACAATGAGAGGAGAGATTGCACAAAGTTATTGGTAAATTTTGGTGTCGTTTTTGGTCCTGGTCCACTACTTGACGGAGGGGTGTACTGTGTGAAGAATATACAATTCTTTTCCTCTGTCCACTTACGATTCTATTAGTAAAGTTTATAAACACTGCCAAGAGTAAGAAATGTAACTTTATATAAGAACAGTTAGGCTGCCTTAGCTAATTACTATTTTAAATACAACAGTTTATAATGTTTTGGATAAAAAAAGAGATTTCTATTTGGTTTGTACCATCCAATGTTATCTTCACGCAGTGTCTCCGACCCATTTGCACAATCTTACTTACCCTACTAGGAGAGATTGCTCAAATTAAGTTTTTTTTTTAAAAAAAAAACATTATAATTAAGCATACATTTATATCAAAGATTATTATAATGTAATTGTGTGTAAAATACTAAATAATATATTGTACAATTTATTTGAAGTTTGCATAAAAATTAGAATTTTAGTTTTTTGTTTGTTTGTTTTTTTAATTGTGTGTAACCACACACATGTTCTCATAGAAAATTCTTTAGGAATATGCTTCCATTTGCGTACACTTAGGCCAAAACTTCTTTTCATAGTGTTTAGCTTGCATACATCTTTCGTGAAAATTCCTCGGGCAAGACAAGTAACGTAGTTTTCGTTAATGGTTACAGTTTCATTGACAATTACTAACAAAGGACATCACCCAAGTGTCCGGCTTCGATTTCAATGTAATTTTATTTTCTGATAGAGGGCATGTATGCATTATATCTGATGGCAGAAATTGTTGCCATGGCGCATGTCGTTTAAAGTTATTGAATGTTGAAGAGTTGTGATGTAGTTATTTACAGGGTAAGGCAAGAGTCTCTTAACACCCCTTGTAAACTGCGTGTGAATGATAAAAAGTGAAGAACAACCTTGTGGGTACATAATATGTACTAGGGAGCAAGGAAGCTAAAGAAACAAGGTAGGTGCCACGCGCATATTTGTCGTCTGGAATCTCGCTCGTATGACGTCAGCCGTAGTCAAGAGAGCAAGAGGATAGGATAACACATACGAACACAAGCTGCACCCATGCGTTTAACACACAGAAGCGACATAAGCTAATTGGCAAAATCATTTGCAATTAGATTTTGTTGTGTCTGGTATGTCATTAGTTCCAAACTGATATTTAATAAACCCGGTGGACATGTTATCGCACTAAGGCGTCTGTACAAAGCGCAGGGACTTGGGAGAGGATAACACAAAACTTCTGAAATAATCAAAGCACTTTTTTGATAGTGAACGTACTATAACAGCTGTTAGCAATATTATCATTTTCCCAGGTCTTACATGCGACATTAAGAAGCATTTCATGTTGGCTTTTTGAAAACATTTTGTTAAATTTTTACCAACCTTTTTAAATTTTGATAATTCTTTTTCGATATAAGATATTTTCTTTTCTAAAGCTAGAATTTTTCTTCTGCATCTGAAAAGTTACGTTTTTAATAAACAATTCTCCGACAGCAATCCTTCAAATTGGCCGTCACTTACAATAATTGGATCATTGCTTGTAGCAGCAGAATCGGTTACATTTATAACCAAACTTTGAGGTTTTAAGATATCTGACACAAGTTTCTTCCGATTTCTCTCTTCACATCTTGCGCTACGTGCTTTGTTTCGATCGTCCGTAAACCATAACAAATGAGGTTTTGCAGAATCTTTTAATTTTTTCCTGGGTTAACCAGTGCCGGATCTAGAAATTTTCCTATGGGGGAAAAATTAAATTTTGCCGTCCTTTCCACCGTTCTTTTGCCGCCCTTTTCATCGTTTTTTTAAGGTAAACAACACGACCGGCCGACCCGATGGCCACAACACTGTCTCGCATCACGTAGTGTACTTTTGTTATCTCTGGAGCATATCGTGGCATCGCTATTACTAACTCCAGTAAGGCAATAGACCTGCCTATCTGACACAGTTTTGAATTTTGAAGATGAAGGGAGATTGTATGGAATAACATAAAAATGTCTTAATACGCCAGTATTGAAATTTTGAACACGTTTAGGTCAATTACAATTTAAACGGCAATTTTACTTCCTCATTTTAGGAAGTTTTATTTTTAATCTCTAGCTGTTTGTCGCCCGGGGCGCTTGCCCCCTTAGATCCGCCACTAGGGTTAACCGAGCAATTCAGCTTTTAAATCGCGAATGTAATCTGATTCATCAAAATGTTCAGAGCAAATATTTGAATTGTCCGGATTGAAAGTGTCGTCCTCCTACAAAAATACATCCAACTGCTACGAAGAGTTTTTTTTTTCTTTCAGAAACCTTATGGTACGTTATTATTTTATCATGTACCTTACCTCTGTTTTTACAATCAGCAAGAGCAGTGATTCCGCCAGACCCACCCCTGTGGGTGTGTATACCCCCAAAGGCTCAACAACACCCTCCAACTTTAAATTTTTGTGGGAAAATCGACAGAAAAAAATAGATACAAAACTTCACTTTCACCCTCCCAATTTTGACTTTAACCCTCCCCTCCTTAACTGAAAATCCTGAGTAAGAGCACACGCTGATGGCATGTTGTAAATGTAATTTCAGAAATACAAAATACACTAAATCTAACACAAACACACACGACAGGATAAAACAAAACCACACTCTGATATACACCCTCCATTCCAAAAGAAACCGAACTTTTGAAAACAAATAGTACCACTAGTGCCATCTGTTGTAATATTTTACCGGTAGATGGCGTAGTCCCTCATTGACAACTGGTATAAATGTCATGACATTTGGATGCACGGCAACAAAGTTATTGCGTTTCAACTGTCAGTGTGTTGTGTACATCGGTCGGAAAATGAGTTTCAAACAACGAGCTGCAATTGAGTTTTGTGTTAAACTGGGTAAACCTTTTACTGAAACGCACCAAATGCTACAAAATGCATATGGTGATGAGTGTCTATCCCGTACGCAAGTTTACGAGTGGTTCAGGCGATTCAAATCGGGTAGAGAGACGCTGGATGATGACGAAAGATCAGGCCGTCCCAGAACCGGATTATCGGAAGAAAACATCGAAAAAGTGCGTGAATTCATCAAACATAACAAAAAAGCGTCGGTGAAAGTTATTGAAATGGAATTAGGCATTCCTCAAACAACCGCATACCGCATTTTGACCGAAGTTTTGGGCCTTAAGAAGGTTAATTCGCGGTTTGTACCACACAAACTCACCGAAGACCAAAAAGTTGATCGAATTGCGCATTGCAAAGACATTGTTAAAACTGGTGACGAGACGTGGTGTTTTGAATATGAGCCCGAAACAAAGCGGCAAAGTGCTGAATGGAGAGCGCCGGATGAAGGACCACCCAAAAAAAGTCGCTTGGTGAAGTCAAAAGTTAAGGTGATGCTGATTTGTTTTTACGATTCAAAAGGAATTATCCACAAAGAATTTCTTCAGCCCGGCCAGACAGTCACTGGAGAGTTTTACTTGGGCGTCATGAAGCGTTTGCTGGCAAGAATTCGTCGTATTCGGCCCGAATATCGAGAAATCGGCAGTTGGACTCTTTTGGACGATAATGCACCATCACATCGTTCGCGACTTGTAACTGAATTTTTGGTCAAAAATCACATTATTCGTTTGCATCATCCGCCCTATTCACCAGATCTCGCTCCGTGCGATTTCTATCTGTTCCCGAAACTGCATTTGGCGATGAAAGGAAAGTGGCACGCATCGATTGAAGCCATTGAGAAGGCGACGACCGCCGTCCTAAAGACCATTCCAATAAAGGACATGGAGAAGTCGTTTGACAACTTGTTGGAGCGTGCAAATATGTGTATCGATGCAGAAGGGAATACATTGATTAATAAAACTGATTTGTTCCAAAATGTACATTGTTTTTTTGTTTTTTTAAAACGTTCGGTTTCTTTTGGAATGGAGGGTGTATCACACAACACGCATTCACATGCACGCGCTCCGTATTTTAATTCTCGCGCGCCTCGAGTCTTGTCGGCTAATGACGTCACTTGCTACTGCGCATATCCCAGTGGCACCTACCTTGTTTCTTTAGCTTCCTTGCTAGGGGGAAGTCGTATGGTAGGTGTAACCTTGACCTAAGCGATCTTAAAATCCGCTATCTTGAATCAGACTCAATTTTCGAAAATGAAAACCATAGCACGTGACAGCTCATTGTAACAGCAAATTTTCCCACAAATCCAATGGTATGCTTATTTTTGCTCTATAGTTAACCAGTAAGAAATTATGCTCATGTTTGCTACATTTATTAATTTTGCGATTTATTGTCAGTGCATGAATAATGTTGCGATGAATTTCCGCCACTCTTTCTGAAGTTTTAAGAGTTGCATTGTAATTATTTATTCAAACCACAAAACATGAAAAGTCGATAGGCCTATAACACGTAAACAAACACAAAAGAAATTGTAACCGATTCTCGTTAGATGAACACAAAATTATCAGGAAATATAGCGGACAATGTTACGCAAACGGGAAAAAACAAAATACAACTTCAAAGGAACAGCAGCAATCAATAGAAAATAGCAAAGAGGCATAATCAAACTATTCCCAACACGCTTTACAAATATGAATATCTTTTTGTTCGACAACAATCGCTAAAAAAAACAAATGACAAATAGTTTTTCTGATTGGGGAAAACAATTGTCACAGAAAATAAATAAACAAGAAAAAATATAAAAGAAAACAAAAGACGATTAAGTTAGACAACAACCATAGTTCTTCTTCCTTCTTGAAATTAATGTTAATTTGCTTTCTCGTCGCGTCTACTATCTATTACAAGCGACGTCGTTGGTATCACGTCACTGCAAGGTAAGAGGAGTGCGATGTGCGATGATTCATTAAACGATTTGTGGAAGGGCAGATGTGTGTCTGTTAGTTTTCGTTTGCATGTGGTTGGGGGCATCGGTACATTACAAGCAGAAGTGGACGTTTCTCCTATTGTTCACGTGAATACAACTTGAATTATGTTTTAATAACATGTTACTTTCGCTTTAATCAAGTTTGAACTTGCCATATTGAGAATATGGCAAAAATTAAGCGCTTCAATGTTGTTAAAATGCTCTACGAGGAGTTAAAAAATACAGCCCATGAGATACCAATCAATGCTCATGAGATTGAATTAAAGTCTCAACTGGTGCAAATTATTGACGAGTGCGTATCTTCAAGTACAGTGTGCATCGAGAAGACTACGGATTTGGATTTCAATGAAATGGAGCCTGAACCGGAAGACGGCGGACCACTTTGTTACGATAGTAGCAATGATTTGTAACCAGAGGACGAAGCAGCATCGAGTTCCACATCCTATTCAAGTCCCCCAAGAATTATCTTTAGAAACTAAAAATAAAATTGTTGAATATTGGGTTAGTGGGAAAAAGGGCCGTTTACATTGGAGAACTGCTTCAAAGCGTTATCGCGCTGTCACTAGTGTACGACAATTAAGACGATTTAAAAATGAAGTAACACAGGCTGGAAATCGATTTAACAAGCTAAAAGAAATGAGTTTGTTAAAGCAAAATCTAAAAAAAAAATAATAATAATAATTGTGCATGATTCTGATTTAAAGCGATGGGCACTTTTGAAGCAAATAGAAGTCAACGTAAAAAGCTTTACGGCACCACCTCACTGGATTTACAAATTCAAGCAAAAACAGAATCGTATCAAGAAAAATAACCAGATTCATAACCCATGGTTATTCTGCAGAATGTAAAGACCTCAATCTAAGTGCGTGTGATTTTCTCTTAGCGAGCAAACAGTATTTCGATAAATACCAACGTACACAAATTTATAACAGTGATCAAAGTGGTTTTAATCTCGAACTTCATTCCAGACGTACATTGGATATTAAAGGTACCAAAACAAAAGAAGCAATCGTCCAATCAAAATCATCCACAACTCATTCATATACAATTATGCTCACGATTTCAGCTGCTGGGCAACTAATGAGTCCGCTTTACTTCGTGTTACCGGAAACCGGAGGCAACTTTGGTCCAAGAGTTTTGGAATCATCGTATACAGCTGACTACCTATACATTGCAGATTCGAGCAGGGAAAGATGGTGGGAAAACAGCATTTGTTAGAGTGGTTTGAAAAGGTTTACTTCCCTAATGTGTCAGAGGATTCTGTACTTTTAATCGATTCTTAGACCACTTATAACGATGAAGCCGCAATGACAGCAACAAAACCGTTAAATGGTAGTGTCACAATCTTACGTATCCGTCCGAAGACGACAGGTTTTATCCAACCTGCGACGTTTATTTCTTCAGAATGTGGAAGAACTTTGTTCGAAAATTTTCTGATCGAGTCTTGCTCGATAACCTGGACATCAATCTTCATCAACGAAATAATGTCTTAAAAATCCAATCACTTGGTCATAACCAATTCTCCTCTCCAAGATTCCACAACTTCATCGCTTATACTAACCACGATAAAATATAATTTTCGTTTTCCCCCCACTCGTCGCAATTTCAATATTCTGACAACATCGGGTCAGTCGTTAAGTCCGTGAAGTTCTTCATTATGCAGTCTCCTCCATTGCCCAGTCATTTCGTCCCGTATATTTTTCTGAATACCTTATTTTCAAACACTCGTAGTTTATGTTCATCTGCTATAGTAAATTTACTGATTTAAATGCAGTACCGCGCTTATGGGCTATCCTCTCTCTCTTAAGTCAATGCTTTTCGCGTATATGTCTCTCTCTCTCTAATACCACAGCGTTGCCGCCTTTCTGGCAACTTTGAACTGCACTTCTGTCGATAATATAATTTTTGACATAACTTTTATACTTCGATTTCTCGATCTAGGTAATATGTACAGTTTCATTTTTTGACATATTGTTCTTGAAACCTTTATGAAGGCTATGGATTCCAAATTTAAACTTTTTGTCTGTAACATGAGAGAAAACACCTGATCTTAAAGGAACTTTTTGCGCTGAATTCGAATATGCATTCAGTTTTTCTCCATCATGTACAGTTTTCCTGCGACGTAGGGATTTTGGGGAAATTTCCTAAAAAAATTCCCTTTTTCACATATTTTATACCCCTAGCTCTTGCCCCCTTACGTATAATAACACAGAAATTATACCAAACTAAACCTTGATTGATACATAATAAACCCTCCAAGTTTCATAACAATCGCATTATTTTTTCAAGAGAAATAAATATATTTGTATGTATACTGTGTGTGCTGTTTATTGCACCACATAATATTGCTTTCAGATCTCTTGAATTTGTGAAAAAACGATTTGCTTTATTACCACAAACAAAGACATAAAATATAATACAATACAATTTATATGCATGACAATTTACAATAAACAATAATACAAATATACAAAAATGTCATTAATAAGTCATTGAAACTACCAGAATGTATGAAACTTCCATTGAGTTACAAAAATATACACTACTTCCTTCTTTTGTAAAAAGTGTTGCATTCTCTAACAAGACCCCAACAATAATCCCCATCATTGAAGGATCCCATCGTCCCTGGTACCTTTTCTCCATTACCATTATGTCTTGGTGGAATCTTTCCCCTGTTCGTCGCTTACAGCACCTAGGTTAGCAGGAAAGAAGCTAAGGTGGGAGCGTAAAAAGTGGATTTTTAAAGACATCCTACAACCCAACTCTTTGTATTTCTGTAGCATGTCCTGTACGATTTCACTGTAATTCTCCGCTTTGTTATTGCCCAAAAAGTTGTGCACAACACACTTAAATGCTGTCCAGGCAGCTAGCTCGGCACTGTTTAACTTGCTGTCAAAGTTATCATCAAGCATTAGTTTCCTAATCTGGGGACAAACAAATACTTCCGCTGAAATCTTAGCATCACTCAGGTTAGGAAACTTATCTCACAAATACGTGAAACCTTCACCAGTTGTGTCCATGTGTTAGAAAGTGGGCTTTCTAACTATTTTATTCGAAAGTCAGAATATTAATTATTGTAAGTAATTTATTCATGTTATTACTATCTATCATATTCACTTGTGATATAAATTGTAAAGATATTATTGTAAGAGTTAAGGTATATCTAACCCGGCCGGGGAAATATTGGTACTTGTGATTAATTATGTTTTCATTTTGTGTTTTCCTATGTTATGCATTTGAATGTATATTTTATTTTGAGATATATTTTTCAGTATAGCCAGAGAAGCAGCAGTCTCTTTTCAAAGGCAGCAGAGCAGCCCATCACTGTAAACTTGTTGTTGAGTTTTTTTTTTCCTCTCTCTCTTTCTGTGATAAAGAATAGCTGCAGGTCACAGCTTCCTCTCCCATGACTTTGCTGTTGAGGGAATCCAGGAGGCTAGTTTTCCAACCTGATCTTGTAGGAAGGAGGGAGGAAATTGGCCGCGATATATAAGTGTATATCTCAAGGGGCGGGGGGCGAAATTTTCATTCTCGCGTGAACTGCAGAGGAGGACGAAACTAACATTGCCAGCGACGGGCAATGGTCCAGCGAGTGGTCAGCAATGCAGACTGAAGGCCAAGGTAGCTGTACATAAGAGTAGCATAAGTTTTTGGAGTGGGAGTTCACTTGATCAAATCCCGAAATGTATTTCAATGTCGGTCGTATCTAAATGTTGCCTAAATTTAAGACATACTATTTCAAACTCGGGAAATGATTGCAGTACAGCGTATCTTGAATTCACTTTACTTTCCGAGATTGCTAAGCGTAAAATTGTATTTGCAATGAAATATAACTGGGTGGTAGCTGAACCGATTTTGATGAAATCTGATTATTAAGGGTGGTGTACTTTCACAACTATTGCCGTCAGGGACGTGCGATTTCAAACTCAATAAGATAGTACCCAGGTGACCTTTAAAGTTTGTTTCGCAAACTTCTATTTCCGTAGCTCTGTGCGGGTGTAATTTTGAATCTCTCCATTTGGCCCAAACGGAAATTGTAATGACTAATTAAACTTTGAAATGATTTGGATGATACATATTTGATAATTGAGAGCAACTTGTAATGGGACGTGTCACCATTCTGGTCTATTGCCAACTGGGAGAAGTGCATTGATTTTGTTATTAGACAATTCCCCCAGACTGCCCATTTAAGTTAGCATAGAAAATCGATCGTAGACTTTCTGTGGGGAAGGAGAACTTTATATTACCAACCCTCTGTCCTCAAGGAGAAATTAACGGAGAGGAAATAGAGATTTATCTTAATTGTTTTTTGAGCTTAGATAGTTTTGCTATGAGATGAGATGATTGTCAATATATGCCCCGCTCACAGTCTGCGCACACCAAGACTTCAGTAGGCCCAGGTGTGTAGTGTGACCAGGGCGACCACCAAATTGGTGTAGGCAGCCTGCGAGGGAGGAGAAAAGATAAATTCAATTAGGCTCCCAGAGACTATTGTCGTCTTTGGTTTTAGGTTGTGTGAGAAACTATTGCATTCTCCAGGTACGTAATACACTCTAGGTTCCCAGTCCTTCACTTCATAATGCTTGTCATCAGCTCGGCTATCCCATAAACATAAAAGCATTGGTACGTTGTGTAACCGCACTGCAGTCCTAATAAAATTCCAACTACCTTGAGATCACAACATATTTGCCAACAATGGTCCTTGTAATTTATGAGATTTAGCAAAGTTGACATGGTGTCATAGGATTCCTTAATCGTCACTGAGTGCGCCAGTGGTATAGAAGGTTTTTGGTTTCCATTATGTAAAAGGATAGCTTTAAGACTGACCTTTGAAGCATCGATAATTAACCTCCACTCTTCTGGAACGTAAAGAATTCCAAGCTCTTCCATCAAACCATACATCCGTACATACGCACACATTATCTTGCATTGAGAAATAACTAAAATATTGTACATGCCTTTTCCTATACACTGATATTTTAGTTTCAACAGCCAATAAGTTCCACTGCTGAAGCCTTAATCCCAGAACTTTCGCCTCTTGTTTTGTCAGGTGTAAATCACGCACTAAGTCATTAAGTTCACATTGCCGGATGAGATGTGGCTCGCGAACATTGTCAGCGGAGAACGTTGGATCCGTGGATGTATATGTTGATCTCGATGGTTTATCATCAGGCTCTTCTGGGCATATCTCTTCCCAGTTGGTAGGTGGCTCGGGAAATGGAAGTTCATCCCCGTGCGGAACAGGTCTAATTGCGGATTTAACGTTGGGGTGACTTATTCTGCATTTGCTTCTTTTAGAATGTCCCTTAACTACTGTGAGACGAAAATAACAATCATCCACATGGTTGGTGGGTTCTCTCCACACAATTGGTACAGCAATTTTCATGAATCTCCGTTTTCCTTTGGCCCATTCAAGTAAAGTGACGTAGAACGACACACAAATGATGTGGGGTGCCCAAATTTTGTCTTGGTCTTCCACACAACATCCGAAATATTTATTATATGCTAGTTTCACCGATGGCGTAATGGATCTACACTGTCCCTTAACTACAAACTGGCCACACACATAACAAAAACTATTTGGTGAGTTAACGCACGAACGCCGTCCTCTTGTCGCCATTGTACTGATCGCAAACCACACTTCTGGTCTTGTCTGGGTATAATGCCGTTAAGATTAAACACGAAATCACTTTTGGCAGTAAAGACAACTTAGAAAGTGGCTAAACCACACTTCAATATAGAAATGTACAAAACTTCCTCACCACGTGTCAAGAACACAAGAAAGAAAGAAAGGAGCGGAGGCAAAGGAGAGGGGAAGATTGAGACTATTTATTCACTGTTGGCAACAATGAGTATGTATTTCATTCTTTCTTTCTCTTGCACTCTATTACATTTGATAGGAATATTTGATAACGATTTAATGACGAAAACTGAAAGAAGTTGGATGATTGTATGCATATGTATTGGGATAATATACATAGGGTGTACGTATTAGCAAAGATACGTTGGAAGTACCTTCAATTTTTATACATTATTTCTTAAGGTTTACGTTTCTAATTCTACAGAGAGCGATACAAGTGTATTGCTGAATATTTTAAACAGTCATGTTCATGTCTTTGCTTGCGATAATAAAGCAATTTTTTTTTTTTCAAATTCAAGAGATCTGAAAGCAATATTATGTGGTGCAACAAACAGTACACACAGTATACATACAAATATATTTATTTCTCTTGAAAAAATAACGCGATTGTTATGAAACTTGGAGGGTTTATTAAGTATCAATCAAGGTTTAGTTTTTTATAATTTCTGTGTTATTATACATAAGGGGACAAGAGCCAGGGGTATAAAATATGTGAAAAGGGGAATTTTTTAAGGAATTTCCCCAAAATCCCTCTGTAGCGGGAAAACTGTACATGATGGAGAAAAACTGAATGCATATTCGAATTCAGCGCAAAAAGTTCCTTTAAGATTAGGTGTTTTCTCTCACGTTACAAAAACCTTGTTAAGTAGTGTTATCTACGAAAGCATTATTAGTAACATTATAAATAACAAGAAACAATAACCAGATGGAAATTCGTAGATTTGTACAACAACAAAATTTCGAGTAGCAAAAAGCTTTGTTCCTATATGAAATATATGCATACGGTGCAGCGAGTGAAATGTAAAAGAAAGTATAAAACATAATACGCTGTTAAAGTTGACGTCATTGCCGCGCGGTATCCTAGCAACTAGAACGACTGGTTTTATGCACACGGAGTAGCATACGCGTTTAGTATGGACGAAAAAGACAAAACTGTTTTCTTAACATATTTATAACATTTAATAGTTATATTATACCATTGGGTACGTATTTACTCAATGATTATACCTTACAATATGACTACATGCTTTGCATTTCACTGCAGGTACTATGCTTTATGTGAAACTTGTAAATTCTTCAGATTTCCAAAGGAAAGAAGACGTTACTGTTACGGACGAAGATGTGCAGTATATGATAATCAATTTTATTTTAGATTTGGCAATTCTATTTTGTTTGAGAAACTCTCTCTATGTTAATATTTAAAGTTTCTAGTAACAGCATTAAATGACTTTGTGTATATTTATATTTTAATATGTTAATTGCATTCAAGGGGACATAGAACAATTGTTTGTTGTTTTCAGCCTCTTTAGGATCAACTCGATGGCATAGTAGCATTTATAGTTCATATAAATTCTAGAGGTATGTATAATTAATGTTTCACTAAGGCATTTTCAGTAATTGTTTATATATTTTTTACAACAAATTCTCAATTGTTGAAGGAATAAGGCAATAAAATATGCAAAGAATTATTAGGTAATAAAATGAAGAAACAATAAAAATAAAATCCCACCAGTACAACAATGAAAGAGAATATCTGAATGGCTCGGCTTTATTGTCATCTGGACAAATAATAAAAAAAAACTTTGGAGAAAGCCGAAGACGAAAAAAAAATACCTATAAATCACGAACGAAAAAGAAAAAGAAGACACATAAAAAGGTAGAGAGGGTAAGATAAGTGTTGACCAACCAAAAACGAGTGACTACACAATACAGCAATTTGTTGACTTTCCATATGTATTTTATATTCATGTCGCGAGACCAATAGTTTTCCTTCTACATCTACAATAAATTGTGGACGACCCAACGCGGAATATTATAGTAGAAAGGGAAACGATGTGTTGCCATTAAATTTTAGGTTTCATGGTCTCATTGGCCAACTCGGAGTAACATCATATTTTGTTCTTTGCTTATGAATTTTATACCAAAATTTTGAAGTTAGTTTACTAGTTACCAGAGAGTTATTAGAGAGGCATAGTTGAGACTTAACTTCAAAGGTCTATAACTTTTAAACGCTCAAAGCTGAGGCTACTTAAACGGTAAGTACACAGCACTATTGCGTTTTCAAGAAACTAACAGTATTGAATCATGAGTAACATGACCCAGTTTCATTGAAATGTATTGACTCAGATCCGAGAAGTGAAAAAGATTCCTCTGAGGTCGGTAACCACTGATAGAAATGATGTTAAGAAGATATATCTTCATACGTTACAAACTATATAAAAGGGGTGTTTCCAGACATTTGACACCTTCTGGAATTATGAACAGTGGATAATTGGTATCGAAGTAAAACGTATTATTACACATACTTTTCTTTAATTCATGATGCATCAACTTTGTCCTCAAATCTTGAAACCTTTTAATTTAACTCATTTCCCGACGTCATAGAGTGATAAAATTATGATGCACTGTGACGTAAGTCGGGTGACATATAGTATTCTATTGTTACTTTCATATATTTCTTTATATTTATATATATTTTTAAAGCATATTTATTTTGTTTTTAATATGATCTACTTTATCCTAAAATACATACTAGGTCGCAACGATGTTGCGTTTGACTGGTTGCATTTAGGATTAAAAAGTATTGGAATAGCGACATTCTTTTAAAAAAAGATTTTAAAAAACTTTTTTAAAACATGCTTTTCTTTAAAAAAAACCACAAAATTAAACAATTACTACGGAAAAGTAAAAAATAATTTTAGTTTCAAGAAAATCACTTTTAAAAAATCTATTTATGCGTCACTAAAAAGAAAAGCATGGGACGCGCTCTCATATACAATCATTTTATAAATTTTCATTTGCCGAGCCTCATGCTTTTGTATTTAGTCATGCATAACTAGATTTCTTAAAGTAACTTTCTTGAAAACGAATTTATTTTTAACACGTTTTCACTAACTCGCTTTCTTGTTTGTCTGTGCGGTACAAATTAACCGCTTTCTTGTCTGTCTGTTCGGTACAAATTTTGCAATCGATTTAAACTCACTTCCTATCATCCGATTTCTTTGAAATTTTGTTAACTTGCTTTCTTTCGATGACTTGCTTTCTTTGAATCATTAGATATACGACAAAATAATCCAGTTAACTGTAATTAATTAATTAAAATAATTCGAAATTATTCTTAAATGCACAACACGCCGCAACTATTTTCTGAAATTTATGTTGCCTATCTCGCAGGGAGTTTAATATTCATGTACCTCTCTCCCTCTTTCCCTCTCCTTTCCGCTGGAAGTTGGTAACAATACTTAAAAAAAATATTAAAAAAGTTTTTTTTTAAACACGCTTTTTTAAGATGAACTAAAAAGTAAAAAAATAATAAATTGAATTAATCTTATGAATCGGAAAATAAAAGTGTGGGTTCTCTTAGATATTATGATTTTATGATAAGAGCACCCACGCTTTTGTTTTCCGATTCATAAGATTAATTCAATTTATTATTTTTTACTTTTTAGTCTATCTTAAAAAAAGCGTGTTTTTTAATTTAATTATTTTTTTTACTTTTCAGTAAAAAATGTTATATTTTGTTCTTTTTAAGAAAAGCATGCTTTTTAAAAATATTATTATTTTTTTCACATTTGATAGGTCATTTTTAGAAACATTTTTTTAGATCATCAAGTTCTGAGCCCTACTGATCACTTTTGTAAGCTGATGTTTTGTCACCGAATTCCTAAACTGTCCTACAACCAGTCAAACGAAACATCGTTGTGGGCTAGTATTTATTTTAGCATAAAGAATTTCTTACTAAAATATTAAAATATGCTTTCAAAATATATAAATACATAGAAATATATGGAAGTAACAATGGAATGTTATATTTTCGCCCGACTCACGCCACTGGGCCAAACTTCATCATTGTATGACGTCAGGAAATGAATTAAATTAACGTTACAAGATTTGAGGACACGATAAACCTTTGTGAATTAAAGAAAAACATGTAAAAAGAAACAACTGTTCTTTTCAGCAGCTTGAAGAAAAAAATAATCTTTAGCCTCAAACTGATATATCTGTATGAATAAAAATATGTCAAATTTGACATTTTTTAAAATTGTATGTTTATATAGCTATTAGATCTACAAATAATATAAAATGAGATCTGAAACTTTCAGGAGCTAAAAACATTGGACTACAAGAGCCAAGCAACAATTATAGGTTAGTGTTAACGTCGACTTTTTTCGAATGTAATCTTATGTCAATTTCGACTTTAAATAAAAAATTTCTAAGCTTAAAATTCCATAAAATTTAATATTAAATTAAGAATAAATGAGATATGCAGGATCAGCAAAGTTTATACTGTCTTGTTTCTATTGTGTTTAATGCAGACTGCAAAATTTTCTATGTATTAGTAAATCTATGTACAGTGAAACCTCTAGTAACGGACACCTCTATAAAGCGGACACCTCCCGTAACGGACATATTTTGTAATCCCCGACCATCGCTATAAGAAGAAACGTATTGGCAAACATCTCTAAAGCGGACACTCTGTATTGCGGACACGGACAGTGTTTTCTGTCATTTATAGGCAATATTTACCTCCCTATAACGGATACTTTCATAGTGATTTAAGGATAAATCGCGGATTGTCAATATGCCGACTGTCATGTAGAATGGTTGAACAAATTGCCTTTCACAGTTCGTAATTACAGTATGAAAAACATTTTCAACGCTGATGGAACTGGACATTTTTCGTGCACTTCCGGCTAAACAATATGCTTGAACGGAGAAACGTACTCCAATCGGATGGTAAAATAGCAAAAGAGCGGCGCAAGACATCGAAGAGGAAATGGAAGAGAAGAAACCGTGTGAAGTGAAAAATTGCACGAAACCAACCAATTTCTCAATTTCTGGAGCATTTCTACTTCTCTCTCTCTCCATGAAAAAGTCACAAATATACGGAAGATGTAATATGTAGTGATTATCGAAAATTGCAATAATAATAATAATAATATAAAACGTTATTTGTAAGTTGTACCCTGAACATAAAGTTTAGCTTAGACGGAGAAGGGTAATGTAAGAAAGATTTTAGTTATTCATACATTATAATTGCTTCATCCTCTAGTGTATACTCTTTGGTTGTGTATGACATTGCTCACTAATTTATATAAGAAAATATTGAAACCTCTGTAAGGCGGACACCTCTCTACAGTGCAAAAAATAGCTGTGTTAATTCAACACAATGCGGTGTCCCAGCGTGACTACCACTTTTGTGTGTTGAATTAACACAACACACGGTGTTGATTTCGGGACTGTGAAAAAAGTTACGGCTGCAGTGAGATTTGCTCAGTTAGAACTCGAGCGTCTTACTGACTTCGCTAAATCGTCAGACAGAACATGCATGAAATGCAAATGATATTTAGGGAACAGCATTTGAATTAAACGTCTACACATTTAGTATAGGCAAATTAGGGCTTAAAATGGCCCGAGACGGAAAAAATTGTTAGAAAGCTAATTTTGGTTTTAACGCATTCTTTGGACCCCCCTGAGCCTCCAGAGAAAAATCCCAAAAGATCACAGCTGGGCAACCAACTGAAATGACGTCATCAATATGGCGGCCACGCGACCACATCCATTTACGCTTAAACGGTAATATCTCACCACAGAACCCAGATATAAGCTTCGTTCTGGTGCCAAATTGAAGATAAAGCATGTTTCAAGTGATCTGAGTTATATCTGCCCCCACAAGTTGTCGACACGTTTAAATATGGCGGATAATATATTAAGAAATTAATTTTCTAAGTTTCACTTTTCCCGTTTCATAGCGAATTACTATGAAACTACCAGAGATACGAAAAAACACTTCAAAATAAACGTTATAGAGTAGAGTCTTACCTTTCCAACGGTATCTATATTGCTTCTGTATCTTAAAAACTGAGGGAGCTAGGCCATTTTATGTAGCGCAAGGTGTTGAATTGTGAGAATTTAGGTGCTCTGAACTAAGTGACACGGGGAAATAATTTTACAACGATAAATATTATTACGAAAAAAGAAAATAAATAAATGTACAAATGTTGAAAAGCAATATGCAGATCATTTTTGCCGGTCAGCTTTGGCCTCGCGCCGCCTTTGTTGCAGTTATAAATAGTCTCAAATTGTAAACTTGCCGTCCTAGTGCTATTTTTAAAATTTTGTAGTTTAATTACACCAATATAATTATTTCGATTATTAACTTAGTCTTTTCTTTATACAGGTGTTAGTGATCGTAGGCGGTTGTTGGAAAGCTCGATAGAAGATGGAAGAAAAGTGGATTTTCTGCAGTGAAGGCGGGATGGTGGACAATAATAGTGTCAATGTGAGAAGAGGTTTGGAGACTGAGATGGCAGTGGTATGGAAGAAATGTGGAGTGAGGTATTTGCCAAGAACGCTGTTGTCCATATGGCTGATGGGCATGCTTATGCAAGAGCATTACGAGTTCATTCGCTGTCCCAGGCAGCTATTGCTCATTTGATTCTGGAGCGTTGTGTTGAAGAAGGATTTTTTATCAGTTCTGATGTCCAGACTCTTAGGGAAATGCACAACGAGGTGTTCTCATCCTCCGAAGAATCTATTCTATCAAAAGTCGAACCTGTACTGACTGCTGTATCCAGCGCAATTAAGACATTAGAAGAAACAAGCCGCACAGCTAAATTATGGCTGCAGTATTTCAAGCAAGTTCCTGTAATACATGACTTCGTGAGAGCTGAAAGAACAGGCGACTGGAACCTTCATCTCTTCTCCGTACAACGCATGTTAGCTCATCTCCATGCAGCTGGACATGTTCGTTACGCCAAGTCGGCCCATCTATACCTCCAGAATGTCTAAACTGAAGACTACTTTGTCGGACCAAGAGTTTTAACATTTCGCCAGTAGGGGTTATTTTACAATTCGGCGATCGGATAAGTTTTGGTGCGGCGTTTGGACGGACATGACCATTGAGCAGGTCTTAATGCGGTCTATGAAGATCAGTGGTGGCTTGACACAAAGCCGAAAAATGTCTGATAGCGTCGTAGCACATTTGCACCATGCCGGGAAGTCTCCAGGTGACGGAAGCAGTGGAAGCTTTCGCCGGAGTGACAGGTGAATCCTCCGACCACCACATTTCTTTACAGAGATCGTGGCAGACCAGAGATACCAGTGATTTGAAGAAATTTGTAGCTTGGCTGAATCAACATTCGCCCTTCAACAAATCCGAAGACATCATTTCTATGTCTTCAGGAATCGTTGCCGATGACAGAGTTAATTGTAACTCTGCGGAGGAGATAGGCGAAATTGCTGTCAGAGGAATTGTGGGAAAATAATTTGCAACTGTTACTTTGAAGAGGAGGACGCAAGTGTTCACACTGTCCGCTATGGGAAAGACTACAACAATTCGTAAGAATCCTGTAGTGGTGAACCATAACCAACTGTTTCACCGCATCGCGTGTGTTGTGAGAAGTGCAGATGACAGTATGAATTGGCACCAAACCCTCAGTCTTTGTTCGACGACGTTGGTCTTCGCGTGGGAACAAAATCGAAGATTATTCAAGTAATCGACAAGTTGTGCAAAATTAGGAATAAATTGCCTGAAAACCCAAGCTATGTTCTCGACGGTGGGGATTTTTTGTAGAGAGTACATTGACCCCGTCCAGCAACGTACGGTGATGTTTGCAATGCCTACTTGGATTACGTCAACCGAAATTACGGAGGAAATATCATCATAGTATTCGACGGATATGAACCAAGTACGAAAGATGCAATGAATATGCGACGAGCTGTAGGGAAATCATCTGTGAGGGTTAATGTAACTCCATCCAACGCCGTGACAATTACACAAGAGCAATTCTTGTCAGACGTTGAGAGCAAACAAAGTATTTTTAAAACTCCTTACCACAGAATTCAAGAAAGGAAAGTTTTCCGTTCTTCAGGTCAATAGTGACGTGGATGTGTTGGTTGTTTGAACGGCGAAAACAGAAGCGGAGGCAGGACGATCAGCTGTTGTAGTTGGCGCGTACTCAGACCTACTCGTACTCATTGCTACCTTGACGCAATCCCAATGTGCCGTGTGCATGTTAGTTCCGGGAAATTCCACCACCGACAGACAGAAAAGTTTACTGCAGCACAGAATTACACGAAGGTCTTAGTAACATGACTAAACACCTACTTTCCTACACGCTTTTATGGGATGTGACACCACCTCAGCTTTGTACCAAAGAGGTCCACTTTCAGGCTTCAACAAGCTACAGAATGACCGTGAGCTGCAGAAAGTTGTTGAAATATTCAACAACCCAAACGCATCGCAGGATTGTATTGCAGCTGCAGGAAAGCAAGTCATGGTGCATTTTTTTTTGTACGGAGGTAAACGTTCAGAGGGACTTGACAAAACCAGATACAAGAAATATGTTCAGACCGTTGCTCAGAAACCTCAAAAATACGTCATGAATCTTGCGAGCCTTCCTCCTACTTCTGCTGCCGCCCGTCATCATAGTCTGCGAGTATATCACCAAGTCCAGGTGTGAAGGGTAATGTGTTTCCAGCTAAAGATTGGGGTTGGACCGTCGAACACTACAAGCTTGTCATATCCACTTTCCCCCGGCGCCAAATAACCTGCTACATTTGATTTGATGTGGGTGCAAAGGGGACTGTTCCCGAAACTGTAAGTGAAAGCGAAGCGGGCTGACATGCACTACTATGCGCAGCGAATATGCGGGAGAGTCCTGCTTCAATCGGAATATTCCGGATTCCGAAGATGAAGAAGACATCGAAGGCAACTGAAAAACCGAAGTACATGTCGAAGCCAAACGTACCAGCGCTTCCACCACAGAAGATTATGTAAAGCGAAGACGAGTTTAATGAAAGACTCAATATTGTCAATCATATTGAACACTACCTGTTTACGTATATGTTCTTATGTTTTATAATAATATGTTAATAAAATTATATCAACTGTCTATTTTAAACTTTTAATTATAGTAATGGGTTCTTTTCAAGAAAGAGACGTTTGGCACCAACAACACGTCCATATGATTGTCCATTGCTGACTTATGACATTCTTTAAAGATCCAAGATGGCCGCCTTTTTTTAAAATTTAAGGGTGTTCCCCATCCAGGATTTTTTTGGGAAGTAGAGGGGGAACTAAGGAACGTATTTCAGATGGAATCATTTTCTTAATAATTATTTTCGTTTCCAGCCACATTTTGGTCTAACTTGCCTTTCCACGTGTCACTTAGTTCAGAGCACCTAAATTCTCACAATTCAACACCTTGCGCTACATAAAATGGCCTAGCTCCGTTTTTAAGATACAGAAGCAATATAGGTACCGTTGGAAAGGTAAGACTCTACTCTATAACGTTTCTTTCGAAGTGTGTTTTCATATCTCTGGTAGTTTCATAGTAATTCGCTATGAAACGGGAAAAGTGAAACTTAGAAATTTAATTTCTTAATATATTATCCGCCATATTTAAAAGTATCGACAACGTTTGGGGGCAGATATAACTCAAATCACTTGAAACATGCTTTATCTTCAATTTGGCACCAGAACGAAGCTTATATCTGGGTTCTGTGGTGAGATATTACCGTTTAAGCGTAAATGGATGTGGTCGCGTGGCCACCATATTGATGACGTCATTTCAGGTGGTTGCCCAGCTGTGTTTCTTTTGGATTTTTCTCTGGAGGCTCAGGGGGGGGGGCAAAGAATGCGTCAAAACAAAAATTAGCTTTCTAATATTTTTTTTCCGTCTCGGGTCCTAATTTGCCTATACTAACTAGATTTGTACAGTGCATGGGTTCCAAATATATGTTGCTAAATCCCCAAAACTAAGTTACTTGCACGACTTATCCCATGGTTTAATTACTCCCTATTTCTCAATTGAGAATCAGAATTCCCATTCATTGAAAATATTCTATTTCTATAAAAACAAGCAAGATGGCGACAGCCAAACACTTGAGCAGCATTACTGCTTTCTTATCGTAACATGTCAAATTCTGCGCTTGCTTTAATAGAAATGGAACATATTCTCAATAAATGGGGATTGTGATCCCTAATTGACCAATGGAAAAGTTATTAAACCATGGATAAGTCGTGAGAGTAACTTTGTTTGTGTTTGAGGTTCAGCAAGATTTTTTATCCTTTATATTGTTTCAATCTAGTGATCTTTCTGTCTGACGATTTAGCGAAGTCGGTAAGACGCTCGTCTTCTAACTGAGCAACCAATGTTCAGATCTAGCTGCATCCGTACTTTAATTTTCTCCCAATACCGAAATCAACACCTTGTTTTGTGTTGATTTAACACACAAAAGTGGTAGTCACTCTGGGACATCGCATTGTGTTGAATTAACACAGCTATTTTTTATTGTGTATAGCGGACAAATTTTCGATTCCCCGTGGCTGTCCGCTTTAGAGAGGTTTCGCTGTATTAGTATTAGCTATGTATGCCATACTCCCACTGACGGGGTCCTTATTCTGGAAATTCTAGGTCTTGGCGTCCTAAACTATAGAATATAGTCTTTAAAATTTAGGCAGCTGTGTGTAAAATTTTATGGCAATTGTAAATATTAAAATGGGAAGCATTCTCACATATATCCACTTTGTATAACGAAATTACCCAGTAATAACATAATTGTAACTATTTTAACTTTCGATAAAGTGTTATTTTACACTATATCGGTTTTTCACATGAAAATGAAACAAATTAATTAAGGTTCACCTAATTAAGTTATCTTAAATCGCAAACTTAGTTCACTATAACAAGATATATATATATCGGCGTGCATTTTTTTTGTCTAATGATGTGACACAAACATAACTATAGTGAATTCTGCCAGACAATGGACGATTCATACAAATTAGATTATGAGCAGGAAGAGAAGAAACATGCTCTTAACTTTGAAAAGCTCCGTACAATTTCAAAATGGTTTCAGGTTTCAACATTCTGTGTATATTCTACACCCCTTCAAAGTTATTTTCCAACCGATTTGTGAAAGAAATGATTTGGCAAACACGGAGCGATAGGACTTAAGCCTCTTACATTAAGAGCAGTTCGTTAGCTTCCCTTAAACCGGACATGATGCGGTTCCTGCATCTTCTCAATAATATACGTATTCAAGCCCTTGGAGCAGAGCTTGATAAAAGCTCTTCTCAGGTAACTGGTGCAGCACGCAATAAGAGGAAAGAAATGTTCTTAAAGGTAAATATGTTTAATCATAGAAAGATATACGTTGTAAACACAATTCCTCCCTTCTCAATCCCTAGGCACCGTCTCTTTCTCTTCGCACCCTTATTTTTCCATGATCGTCTGGTGTAAGCGACAGATGAGGTCAAGAGGGTAATTTGCAAATGCGCCCTCGCACGCACCCTCATACGCATCTAAAGCGAGAAGAGGGTCCCTTAGATTACTTAAGGAAGAAAGGAAATGACAAACGAATTTCTGTTGATCGAAAACAAAGAAGGTTTCAAAGCGGATTATCTGAAGCAATGAATTTAACTTGCATGAATTTTTCCTTCCTCCCCTTTCGTAGCACAAGATACAAATTGGATTGCAGCAAATCCGTTTAGTCACATGTTCCGCCTTTCATCTGTTGATTATTCTTAAAACATTCTCGAAGTGAAATAATAATTTAGTTATTATATGCTTGAAGCGCTAATCTTCAGATACAGCAATTATAATTTTTGAAACTTTTACGTTCAATACAGCTTTTAGTCATTATGTAGCCCAATTACCTTTTCAACATTGAAAATCGAATTTGTTAATAATAATAATAAATAAAAAACTCTAGCGTATGTTTGTTGTTGTCCAGGATTATCTAAATAATAATTATAAATGAGAAAAGAAATGTGATAACCCAACCCAATGCATATTGGGTCAAATCAGGAAATAGCTGACCAAACAAGGATTTTGTAAACAGTGAAGAAATACCCAAAACCGATAGTGGTACAGTAGTTAATTCAACAAAGTAACTTGCCTTCCATGTAAAAACTTGTTTGGGCGGCTGTGATAGTGTATATATGGCTGCAAAGTGCGGACGTGTAATAGCTCGTGTTTACGTAAGTTGAAATGTACGGGAAGGTGCATAGTTTTGGGAAGTTTATTCGGAGTCTTAGCAAGCAAAGGAAATGTTAAGAAGTGATCACCTCGAAATTCACATCTATAGTTTATGTTTTAAAGTACAGATCTGTGTGACGTTGGATAGAATTCGTCCTGTACTCAAAATAATCGTACACTCCATTATTGACTACATTTCTCCTAAAACCAAATTTGATGTAGAGCTACAAAATTATGTCTATGAGTGCGTGTGCTGAAACAAATGCATTTATCTACTCGTAGATTAGTACGCCTATTTCGTAGGCAGTTCAACTCCACCTGCCCCTGCTTGCCTCCTGTTCGAAAAATGTGTTATTCCATAGACCATTGCAATGTGCATTTACGCTCATTTGTGTTATGACTTCGTTAAGTATTATTGGTTCCTTATACTGCTAAGGTAATTATGTGCTATTTGATTGTGCGTCGAGGTAAATTTGGCCATGACGTTCGCTCGTCGAGACTTATTCAATATCCGAATGGAAAAGACGATGTTAAAGGAGCGAACAACGAGGACGCCTCACCGACGCATGGCGAAGAATGTAAACAGAACGGAGGACATATTTGACGTAGTTCCACAGGAAGTAGCTGAAGCTCCCAGAAGGTTTTGCTCTGAAGAATATCTCAGATAGGACAGGTCAAATGAAACAAAGATCCGATTCTGAAATCTGAATTTATTACTAATGTATTAAACAGATCTCAGGCGAAGCATAAACTTATATGCTTAAATTCCTTGCTAAAACGACATGAGCCTTAGATGCGTGAAGCCATGAATAAAAACAAATTCTTTGCTCCAAGTTCCTACATATTCATCCAATATGCAGAGAAACTCTACCTTTGTAAATAACTTTTCAGTTATGTATAAAGGTACGATATTTAATTTTGACCGGAAATTTTTTAAATACGGCCCACTGTGCAATGGCATAACTTGCGGCCTGCGAGGCTCTGTAGTTAAACATTTGGAGAGATTAAAGAACGATTTTTGTTTTCAATTCAGGAAGGAATTAATAATAATTTTAAGGTTTTCATACCGAAGTGTATATTGAAAGAATGAAAATATTTGTATTTTAGCCAGAGTAACATTAATATGACGCATTCATGCAAACTTCGTTTATTTGTGCACTGCTCCAAATTCATATATAATTTATTTGTTACAAGATAAATATCATCCTGCTGGTATCGACAGAGATGGGAAGCATGCAGTGTGTCATTATAGGTGCCTGTCTTTTGCTGAGATGTCAAAATGGATCGCTATTGGATTCGAGAAATGCCAGAACTTCGTACGCAACACACTGCCCTAGCAGCACAATGATAACGGATCGATATCGAGCCTATACTGTCAAAATAACGCTGATACTGATCATGGTTGGCCGTTCTGACTGAACACCGATTTATATTGACGCGGTACAGTATTTCAACATTCAAAGCTATTCCTGAAACATGAGAAACATGTTATATTTAATCCAGAATGTCTATGTAATGGAAAGATGACACGCGTTATATATATATATATATAAATCAGCCATATTCAATCCACTAGTGGATGAGGCCTCTCCCCGAAGGGAGGAGTTGGTCTACTGCTCCCACGCTGACCAGACGGGTTGGGAGAGGAGAGCCGAAGCTCTCACTGTGATCGCCACTGTATTTTATTCACAGCAGCTCCCCAATTGTCCTCACGATGCTGGGTCAACACCGAAATTTTTGAGTCGAGCGCGCTACCGACTAGGCTACGCAGGAGCTCATATATA
>JAGDQP010000723.1:0-74964 GCA_022664845.1 Lepisma saccharinum
CACCTTAGTCGTCTCGGTTTCATTATTTTTACAACATCTGGTGAATCTTACAATCCGTGGAGTTTCTTCATTAAGCAGTCTCCTCCACTCTCCAGTCATCTCGTCGCGTTTCGGCACGTATATCTTCCTCACAAACTTATTTTCAAATACACGTAATTTATGTTCATCTGCTAGGGTCGTACTCCAACTTTCGCAACCGTAAAGTATTACCGGCAGAATAATAGTTCTGTATATTTTTAATTTCAATTTCCTTGATATTAATCGCGATGTTAGAAGTTTTTGGACTGAACAGAAACATGCGTTTTCCGATACTAAGCGACTTTTTATTTCTTCCGTGACCTCATTTTTGCTTGTTACGTATGCTCCAAAGTACCTAAATTTGTTTACCTTCTCTATGACCTCATCCTTAATTCTTATGTTTTCATTTCCTTCATTCTATGTGGTTCGGCTTGTTATCATGTATTCTGTTTTATCTATGTTTACCTGCAGACCTATCTCATCGCACGCTTCTACTAAGACATCTGTGTTGCTTTGTAGTGCATCTATATCGTCCCCTCTTAAATCTACATCATCCGCGTATACAAACAGTTGATTCAGACCATTCAATGATAGTCCCTTTTTGTCCCCTTTAATTTTTAAAATCGCATATTCTAACGCAAAGTTAAACAGTAGTGGGGACAAGGCATCGCCTTTGCGAATCTTGAAACTATCTGACATATTATTACCTATCCGTACTCTGTTTGTGGGGTCGTTGAGATACATCTTCACTAGTTGAACCAATTTTTTCGGAATTCCAAATCGTATCAGGATATTCTGTAACTTTCCCCTTTTGATAGAATCATATGCTTTCTTAAAATCAATGAATAGCTGATGAACCGCCCCATTGTATTCCCATTTCTTCTCCAAAATTTGTCTCAAGGCAAAATCTGGTCCAACGTGGATCTATTTCTTCTAAATCCACATTGGTGATCTCCAATTATTTCATCTACGTATATACTTAGGCGTGTTAACAGAATATTGTAACAGGTTGGAAGTAACGAGATTCCGCGATAATTATTACAGTCCGATTTATCACCTTTATTGTAAATCGGAACTATTATTGAGGTTTTCCAATCCTTTCTGAGCTTCCCCTTTCTCCATATAGCACTGATCAATTTATGTAGTTCCTTGATTAGTGCCGTTCCTTCTGCTTTAATTAATTCGGCTGGAATATTGTCTATTCCTGGTGATTTGAAGTTTTTCCATTTCTTTACCGACATTTCGATCTCGATTTCGCTAGGTTCGGGAATCCACGATTCTGCGGTATGGATTTCAAATTCCTCTGTTTGTTCCCGTTGTGTACATTAAGAGGTTTATCGAAATAACTTTTCCACACATCGACAATTTTAGTCGGATCCGCCTGAAGATCTCCACGTTCATTTCTAACCATTCCTAGCCTCGGCTGGTAACCTTTTCTTAACGAGTTTACCCGTTTGTATAGATCTCGTATGTTATTTGTCTTCCCGTTTTCCTCTATCTCCTGAATCATCTGCGTTAGATATTCTCGTTTTTTGTTTCTGAACCCGCGTGTGGCGTTTCGTTTCGCGTTGCTGTAGTGGTTGGTATTTGCTTCGCTTTTATTACTTAGCCATCGATGCCTTGCTCGTTTTCGTTCCTCATGAAGTTTAAGGCATTCTTCATCAAACCAAGGTTTGTTTTCCTGTTGTTTCTTCTCATCTACGCGTTCATTCGCTGCGCTGTTAATTGTTTCACTAATTGCCTCCCTCATCTTACTTACATCAATTTCATTATTATTATTACCATCATTATTAGTACTCGATTAGGCTAAGATATAAACTACTTTGAAAAAATAAAACTGAAAATTACTAGGCTCTATCATATTCCATTACATCAGTGATTCCCTGTGTCTGGTGTTTATCCAGAAAGCCTCGACTACACCCACAACTTAAATAATTTTGGTGTGAAAAATTGATAGAAACCGAACAAAAATTTACACTTAACCCTCCCAATTTTGGCCTTACACCCCTCAAACTTAAAATCCTGGCGGAAACCCTGCATTACACTTACAGGAACCCATAACGAAGCTAAACCTCGCTAATGCTGTCGGATCACTGGTAGTTCAAAATCAGCTGTCACGAAGTATATATAATATATTTTCATTATTATTACAAGTATAATAAGCTTACCGGTAAAATTATAATATAATTCGAATCAGTGCTAACTGATACAGACCTTTCAAAATACTGCAAATCACTACAACTGAATGCTCGGATATAATTTTGAGTAAATTTGTGGGTGAAGTCTCAGGCACGTGAGACTACAGGCTACTACAGGAACTTGGTAATTTTGTCACCAGTGGAATTTTTTTGGGGTGGGTACACTAGAAAACTCACTTTAAAACCCAGTTTTTTTTTTCATTAACTTTTGTTTTTAAATGATTACTTAAATCAACACACTTCACAGTAGTGCATAATAAACCATTGCACTTTAGATTGTTAGAATTATATCAGGACTGTCATTATAACTCTAGAGTAATATTGCTATCTAAGATCTACAACACCTTACCATTGTGATATTGAAATACAAGGAAGTATTCGAGTTTAGTCAGGGCCTCTGTTAATATTCGCTTTCTTCATTCCAGCATTCCCTGGTGAAACTGAGGGTAAACCCTGGGAAACCTGTCAGAATAGTTGGCCGTGGGATTCCAACCCACGTGCCTACCCAGATCTGAAATCCGCGACATTACAGTTTGTACCACAAGGTCTGGCTACCCCGTCTGTTGTGGTCTGGGAGTTGCTGTATCGGACGGCCAAGTCACTGGGAAGGTTGAGCAGCAATTCAGACTGCACGGGTAGCGGTAGCTTAGGGGTAGAGCGCTTACGTCTTGTGCGTGGAATCTTTGGTTCGATCCCGCTTGTGCCACTTGGTAAAAAAACACCGTCTACATGGGTTTTCTCGGGGTTTTCCCGTTTCTTCAAACTTTCCTTACTCCACCAATTCTCTTATCATCATGCATTGGATCTGAGCCAAAGTTGACTTTACAAAGGACTTCAAAGATTTCTTTTTAAAATCAGACCCTGCCTAAGTAGATTAGTGAGATCATCCCGAATGGGTTCTCTCTCATTTTCCTCAGTATCATCAGTGAATAGCTTAATTCGGGGACATATATCTTGGGTGCGAAACTCGCCGTCGCGTGAATCTAGTTCACATACTTTGAAGTGGGATCATTCCCATACAAAACAGGCCCGCTCCAAGCCTCCCGATTTCAGGGTAGTGACACACCGTTACCGACTGAGCTACTGAGGTTTGTACTACTACTATTACAACAACTACAAGTACTACCACTACTACTATTACAACAACTACAAGTACTACCACTACTACTATCACTACTACTACTATTACTACTACAACAACTAATAATACTCCTGCCAAATTATACTGCAATGCTTTAAAACATTAAATCTAAATACTTTATTAGCAACAAATCATACTTAATTTTAAAAAAAATCCCTTTCGGCAAGCCTACAGGCTGAGGCAGATCTCGGAGTTTTTTTATTTTCAAATATTCAAATCTCGCCTTATATGAGCGCTATCAAGAATTTATTGATTTGTAGATTATTCATCAAGAACTATTCAACGATACCCCACAAGACGTGTATGTATATATATATACTCACTAGGGGGCTGCGTCCCCAACTTCAGTGTTTATGAGAGGATGCGCATCCTTTACCTTAACCAAAATCCCTGCAGCACTACACCACCATGGTGTTCATCTGCACCTTTCCACGGGGGACTGCGCCCCCAAAGGGAAGGTTTGCCGCATTTATTGTAACCTACTCTTGGTCATACCCCTTCAAAGAAAATTTCGTTTCTCTACCTTCAATGATTTGGAAATAGGGTTTTGGGGGCGGCCATTTTGGATCCAAGTTGACGACTTTTTGAAAGTTTTCTTATATTGTCGTGACCTACTTGTGACGTACACCTTCAAGTAAAATCTCATTTATCCATCTAAAACGGTGTGCAAAATGGAATTTTGGGGGGTCATTTTGAATCCAATATGGCAACTTTTCCCAAATGTTGTAATATTTCCCTAAACTTCTCGTCATAATGTACCTTCATGCCAAATTTCGTATCTCTAGCTCAAACGGTGTAGAAAATGGATTTTTAGGTCCGCCATTTTGGATCCAAGATGGCGTCTTTGGATATATCATGTAATATTTTAGTAAGATACAAGTTATAATGTACCTTGTTACCAAATGTGATATTTCTAGCTGCAGCTGTTTAGGCTGTGTATTCCATACAGCAATGGGTTCGGCGGTCATTTTGGATCCAAGACGGTGACTTTTTCAACATTTCGTAACATTTTCTTGAACTACTAGTGACAGTACACCTTTATGCCAAATTTCGTATCTCTAGCTAAAACGATATGGAAAATAGATTTCTTGCTTCCACCAGTTTAGATCCAAGATGGAATCTTTGAATTCATTAGGTAACATTTTCGTAATCAAACAGTGATGTTGTACCTTTATGTCAAATTTGATTTCAATACCCCAGCGGTTTAGGATGTGTATTCTATACAACAATGGGTTCGGCGGTCATTTTTGGATCCAAGATGGCAACCAATTTTGCTCATTAACGAACTTAACCGAGCTATTAAGCTTAGAAACAACATATAAAAATGTGGTTCAAATATCTTCAAAATTATGGCCGCTAGCGTGTTAAAATCGTTCCGATCTCAATAGGTAGATTTTTCTTCGAAATCTACCTAAAAATGTAAACTAATATAACTTCAACATGGAAACAATGTATTTATCGCATTGCTTTAAGAATGAAATTCTGGTTTCTATTCATTCATTCGCGACACAGTCACTTCCGGTTGTCAAAAATATGATAATTTTCCAAACTGAACTATTATCTACTCATGTACGAAAAATCATTGCCATCTGTCAAATAATTTTGGCGTTATGTGCCGACAAGCATCGTGACATTAATTTTTACTATATATGATTAAATTAATTTTAGGATTATGTAATGAATTTTATTGTTTCGAAATCATCATTTCTTTCATTATTATTAAATTTATTTGAAAGCTGATGTAATGGAAATGTTTATACTGGAAATATACTTCTCTTTCACATCTATTAAATTTATTCGTAAGACTATGTAATAGACTTCATTGTCTTGAGATATGTGCTTCTTCAGATATTGGTTAATATTTACCCTAAGAGTTACTAGACCCTTCACCAAGCAAAATTATTATTAGACCTATATATATATATATATATATATATATATATATATATATATATATATATCATGTAAGAAATAGGAAGCATGGAATCTCTAAAGGGTACAATAAAATCTATATTTTCCTTCCAAATAAACTTTCAGTAATCAATTCAGCATCATGAGCTCATGGACGAAAAACAAGATCTATAAACTTTTACTAATCATTAATCACGTTCCTCTAAGACACAAATATTCCTTATACGTTTACAATAAAGAAGAAATAACATTACCATTAACTGTTTTATATAGCTTATTATCTTAACAATATAACATTTAAAGATATAAATTAATATGAGTTAAACTTTTCTTCCGGTTACTCAGAGGGTATTTTTTCCCTTTCCGTGGTGAATTTTTTCCCTCTCGCGCACGCTCTAACAGTTTCTCCATTTCGACACTTTGACCGTTTCCTTCGATGATTTGCCGGATTCTTTCGACGTTATGACAGTTTTCCTTTTTCGACGATATGCCTTTCGAAGCTTTGACCGTTTTTGCTTCTCGACGCTTTGACCACTTCCTTCCAATTTATCCAGTTTTTCGACGTTATGACTGATTTTGAATTTCGAAGATATGCCTTTCGACGCTTTGACCGTTTCCACTTTTCGACGCTTTGACCGTTTCGTTCCATGATTTGTCCAATTAATTCGACGTTATGACCGATTTTACGTTTCGACGATATTCCTTTCGACGCTTTGACCATTTTTAATTTTCGACGATTTGACCGTTTCTTAGACGATTTGTCCAATTTTTTCGACGCTATGACCGTTTCTGCTTTTCGACGATAAGCCTTTCGACGCTTTGACCGTTTAGCGTTTCGACGTTTTGACCATATCTTTCGAAGCTTTGACCGTTTCTTTCGACGATTTGTCCAATTCTTTCGACGTTATGACCGTGTTTTATTTTCGACAATATGCCTTTCGACGATTTGGGCGGTTCCCTAAAATAAAACTGTGAAGCTAGAAGGAAGCTAAGATTGATTTAGGGGGGGCTTCAGTTCTCTATTGCCTGTCTGAAGCTGCCCCGGAGTATGAGATACTAAAATACGCATGTAAATAGCACATCCTGTAAATATTACCCTATAATTTCTTCCTCTCCCTTTTCGTGGCAAATAAAACCTTACTTCCATTGATTGAACTGACATGACATCCTAAACGAGCTGGAGAGCTTCTGAGTAAGGGATCTACAGTGTTTGGTAAAGTGAGATTCGATACACTCTGTTAACTGGACCTCGACGGGAACTGAACCCGTGACCACACTCAGAAAGCAAGCGCGCTAGAACGACAGTATCTGAAAGCAGAGAAGTATGCTTAAAATATTTTAAAACTATTTTCGGAAATACTATATTCTTTAAATGATATACGCCACATTTCCAAAATGTGTAATTAAATTTGTTAGGAATATTTTAAAGCATATTTCTAGTAGTAGCATATTTTTAAAATATATGAATGCTCTAGAAAAATAATATTTTATGTTCAGATATGGTCTTAAGATGTTTGGAAATATTCTTAAGTTATAAGATTTCCATTGTTTTAATGTAACGAAAACCTTTTAACATTTCCAAAATATAAGAAAACATTACATAAATATATAAAATTATTTTTGTGAGTTAGATAAAAGAAGCTTTTAAAATGTGTGGGAAATACTAGTATTATGGACTTTTTTTTATGGTTTTAAACTATTGTTGAAATGTTTCAAATTAAATGTGATGGAGAAAATATCATGTTTCCTTATTTGACACAGGAAATATTTTTAAAACATTTGGAAAATATTTCTCTGTTGTGTGGGGAATAATGACTTCGCAATACTCAGTTACAATGTATGGCTTTCCAAAGTGAAATTGTTAAAAGAAGCAATACAACAGAAAAGTTCTCCATACGTATTGGCCAGAAAGTGATACGTTTTCTTTACAAAATGCATTATCTATGCTAGTTCTTTCGAGAGATAGCACATAGGTAACGTTTGACGCATTTCGTTTATATATCAATCTCATAAGAGTTGAGTCGCATTTATTTTGGATGAGTTTGGCATGAAACATGATTTTTACCTTGAACTCTTTCGAAGTTCAAATTCCCAGAAAAGCAGTAGATGCTAATTTCATTCTATATACCGATAGTCCTATATGTGAGAAAGAAATACATAATAAGTATAATGCGAAGATATAGGCATCGTGATTGCCGTAAAGTACTGAGGCTATAAGCTGTTTATGCCAAATGAGTATTTTTGGTTGAATATTGTGTGGTGTACTAAAAATGTTAAGTTGAATTATATTTCATCTGTTTCAGCAGCATACTAATCACATACAATTTTAATCTGCAAATTAGTGAATTGTGTTCTCCAAGGGATTTTTTTTTTTAATTTCTTACCATAAACCTTCGTTTCTTAAGAATTGTTCTGTAAGAATTCAACATTTTCGGAAAATTAATCACTATAATAATTTGATTATTAAATGAAAGGGACTTTTGTGAAACTGTTGCCTACACATGTCGCACGTGAACGACTCATATGAAAACTTTTTACTTAACCACAGTACAGTAAACTTGATAAAGTTACATTCACTTACATGCTGAGAGTTATTTTCTGTCAAACTGTCCATTGCCTGTAAGTAGCGCCACAGCGGGGAAAAGGTCAACTAAACTTGTTCGCTCCAATACATGCTCCGAGCACGAAGTGGGAAGGCGCTAAGAGATCGTAGTCGGCGATGCTTAGAACAGTACTTACGGACCGTCAAACTATAGGGAAAACTTTCAAGGACCGGAGAACTGCCGGGGAAGTTAGGAGTTTATTTATGTTCAAAAGATGCCAGCACATCTTCAGATTCTAGTTGTTTCAAAAATAAAATATAAACTTTAATTTACAAAATAAGTGTTAAATAATTGAATGTATTAATTTGCCGAGGATCGGTAATGGTATAATAGTTTTGCGGACCGGTAATGGTACGCGGACCGGCGGTTGAAAACCATTGACTTAGAATACTATTATTAATGTAGTGAAAAATTACCGATGCAGTGAGTGATATTGAATATTACTGCAGAAAGCACACCAACTCACAGGATGAACTTCTGAACCATGAATTTCCTTTTCTCGTTCTCTTCTGCTTTATAGTCAATCCTTAAAATATACTTCTGCCCTGAAATGCTACCCCTTCCCCAATCTTGGTCCTTCCTCAAGCCACGAACAAACTCTGGACATCCATCATAAAAGGGTTTATTATGGACCTCGGGCAAAAGCCCCCGTGTGTTTCGACAGCAGCTCGGCGTAACTGACTTTTATGGCTACTCTTAAATCATAACGGCGTCACATCAAAATAAAATATGGTATCATATTGGCCACATATAAAGCCTCTTCAAATGCTATAGCTTGAGATATAAGTCAGGCTTGAATATGACGTTTACGAGAAATGCTCTTTACAGCCTCAACCGAACATCTCACTGTAAATTTTCTTGGTGTGCCTTGGTGGGAAAGGTGGGGTGGGACAGTAGACAAGATGAAAATAAAAAGGAGAAATTCTCAGTGATACCAACTATCCTAAAGCTATCCCTGAAGTTGGTATTTATGTTAAAGTAAAAAATAAAAGAATAATGAGTAAGATTGAATACCGGTAATGAGTTAATGGGGACTTTCGATACAAAATAGAATGACCACATCACAGCAAGGTCTAACTGAAAATTTGACATTGAGCTACAGAGAATATGGTTTAATTTTGTAAACTTTCACGCGAACCTAATATAGCTTCAAGCACCAAAATTAAGAACAATAATCAGAGGTAAGAACAGTTAATGAGTTTGTTACGATCGACGTTGCCGCTCACGTCTTAGTCTAGTTCATATTATGAATTTCGGCCATGATATATACGGAGTTTACAAAACTGCATAAACAATTGCAATTTATAGAACTAGTTCATTAAATTGCTATGCATATAACGGATATATAGGTATATATATAAGACTAAGGACCAAGTTGCTTAACATAATCCCTAAGGATCATTGAAGTAATCCAAATTGTCTGCGAATAAACTATGGATACTGTGTGCAACGTACATATCTGTATCAATAAACAGATTATTTGTTAAGTGTTTTGTTTTTCTCGAGTTTGAATTCTTCAACTCCAATTACGTAAAGCGAGACGCCCTAGCTCAGTGGTAGAGCGTTGGCGTAGCATTCGGGAGGTCGTGCTTCGGTTCCATCCGAGCGGCTGACCATCCTGACAGGTTTTTCCAGAGTTTTTTCTCAGTCACACCAGGCAAATGTCGGGATGGCACCTTCAACATAGGCCCTGGCCGGCACCTTCCAGAATCCTTTCACCTCAGCCATCCCGGCCTGAGCCTTAGATGCCTAAAGACCATAAATAAAATTCAATTCAATTACGTAAAAAGAGAAAGCGAAGTTCATTCTTGCAAGGTTATCGATCGAATACCACTATCAAGTTATACTATATCTCTATATATAAACTATTCCAACATTAAGAGCCGTAGATCCTTTCCATAGATGATGATGAGCATCCAAAAACCAATATTTATTTCACATAATCTACTCTTACATGTATAAGATCTCAAGCACACATTCACTATATAGATATGACACTATGTCAAGACAAACTTCGATATTCACAAATCTAAAACGCATGTTTCATCACATTACAAACAATCAATATTATAAAACGTTCAATCGGACTTCAAACAATCAACTGATTTAAAATTCAAATCAAAAATTAGCTTTTTAAAATCTTTAAATATAAAAGCATTATTCATTGAACCAAACTATTCGCTGTTGGTATGACACTCAATTCGTGCAACCTTGCAATTCTATTTTTTTTCAACCAACGAGAATAATTAAATTATAATGATCATGAATAAGAACACTGAAATGAACATAATTGTTAGAATACTGCCTTATTTTCTAACTGGAGGTCAGTTAGGAAACTACCATTCGTGAGTATAAGTGTGTTACGTGTGAACACAAGTGTTAAAGGGCCGACCAGGCAGCCGTGTGGTCTGCGGCGTTAGGCCAACGACCTGAAGATTACTTGTTCGAATCCCGCCAGGGGCATGGATGTTCGTGGATTTTAACTAGCAGTGACTTCACATGATAATCGTGTCAGGTCTAAGTCAAAAGTTACTAGAATAGCCCATACAAAAGAAAAAGTTTACAAAGTTTTACAAATGTTAAAGGGTAAAGAGAAGGTTGATAAGACGTGGCCAAGCGGTAAAATTATTTATTTTTATTTGTTTAGCCTTATTTGTTACGGCGGAGTTAATTCGATACACCTTTTCTTCCACTGAACTATAATTGTAATACACATTGAGTTTTACACCCAACAGTATATTGACATACACTAGAAATATCCATACACGCGCCCACATATACATATACGTACACACTAACACAAACCACGAGACGTTAACAATACAGGTAAATTAAATAGTAACTCATAATGATTCTACAATCTCATATATTCAATATTTGGATACGTGAGCTTTTCATATTAATATACACCCACGGCCAAAGACAGAGAGGAAAAAATCATCAGTAACAATAATAATAATAATGCATTCTAATGCAACACAAAATAGACTACACACTCTATGGCAACCAATTCTTTGGATCGCCATTGTTGTAAAACGAACATACTTTTGAAATATACTAAAACTGAACTACACCATGCTCGAATACAACATCTAATAAGTGAGCAGTGTCTCAACACTTCTATGGAACATTGCCACCGAACCTATGTCCCTCATCGAGCGCGGAAGACTGGTCCATAGCTTACAGTAGGTTACTGTGTAGGATTTGGAGAAAAACTTTGACTTATGACGTGAAATTGAAAGAAGGTAGACTTGCGCGACCGTGTGTCAAATTCGTGAAAATCACATAATTGTTGGAAGGTTGAGAAAATATAGGCTGGTTACTTGCTTGCTAGCACTTTATACAGAAGACTACGTTTGTGAAAATTGCGACGTTCATGTAAGCGGACCCATTCTAATTTATTAAAGTATAATGAAAGATTTTCGTAATACTTCAGGTCAAAGGTGAAACGAAAGAAGGTATTTTGGACATATTGCAGATGTCTTTCTAATTTATCAGTAATGTCTGAGTATACTACATCACCGTAGGTAATGTGTGACAGTACAAATATCCGAGACAGTGATAGTCTAGCCGCTTTAGGTAAGAATGTTTCTATGCGAGGTAAGGAGTGCAGAGAAGCTATATGTTTACTACTTACATGCTTAACTTGATCATTCCGAGATAAGTTATGCTCTAATATTAAACCAAGATCTTTGACTGTGTGCTGGAACGATATGGGTGTAGTATTTATAATTAATGGGAGTAATGTTTCACAGTCGATGTGGCAACGAATATACTTGGACACTTGGATCATAACTTGAGATTTTCTTTGGTTAATGCACATGCCTTGTCGTATTGACCATTTCGCTAAGCTCTACAAGTCTTGATTCGTTTTCTTTACTTGCATGATGCTGCTCAGATGGCGAAGAAGTTAGGTAAATTGGAATGTCATCGACTTAAAGATGATAACGGTAGTAAGATAGAGAGCATCGGACATGACGTTGATGTAAAGAGGAAACAAAATAGGTACTAATTCACTGCCTTGAGGAACACCACACGACTTTAATGTTATCAAGGACTATTTGTTATAAGACCAGACGAATAGTCCGCGGGTCGACCAGGTAGGAGCGAATCCAAGGTACGGACAGTTTCAGGAAAATTAAAGAACGCTTCCAATTTAGCAATCAAGACACCGTAGTCAACAGACCTAAAAGCTTTGCTATAATCTATAAGTACTGGGATTGTTACATGTCTATGATGCAAGGCTACGCGAAATTCTTCTGTTGTTTACATTGCCGTAGTATTTGTCCTATAGTTAGATCTCAATCCTGACTAAAGAGGACTAATTAGTTTATTACCTGTAAAGTAGCTGTGGACTTCATCTTTAACAATATATTCCAATGCCATCGAAAAAGCAGAAAGAATGCTGACCGGAAGGAATTATGTTCTCTAGACATAGTGATGGGTTTAGGCAAAAAATAGTCCTTGTGCCAGAAGCCAAAAAACGATAACTTGGTATAAAATTGCGGGACCAGATGAAACTTTCAGCACTTGTACACTGGCATGTATAGAGCACGAAAATACGTGATAGACATTCCAAAAAGGTAGCTATCCAAGATGGTGGCCATTCAAAATGGCGGCCGGCGCTATTTATTAAAATCAATATATCGGCTCTGAGTAATCCGATTTCGATCATTCTTTCTTTAAATGAAAGCTATTTTTATTGGCTACATTTATGTTTTTTAGTAATATTTACGTAAATCTAACAATTTTTCAGTTAAATGTAAAATGTTTCATTCTAGCCTAAAATATATTCTTATTTAATATTTAACTTTGAAACGACTGGTTCTAGATAAAGCTATGTCCTTACAAAAAAAATATAGCGTGTAACCTAGGCTTTAATTTTTTTAAAAAAAAAGATCAATTAAATGCGACAAGTATAACCAGAGATATGGACAATTGTTTGAAAATTTTTGCAGTATGAGTTAGTATTATGGAAGACTAATGCGTGTAGAAGCTACTTGAAGATTTGGTATAAAACGGGGAGGACCAGATAAAACTTTCAGCACCTGTACACTGGCATGCGTGGAGCACGAAAATACGTGATAGACATTCAAGAGATGTAGCTATCCAAGATGGCGGCCATTCAAAATGGCGGCCGACGATATTTATTAAAATCAGCTATCTCGGTTACGAGTTATCCGATTTCGATCATTCATTTTTTTAATTAAAGATGTGCTATATTTTTGTTTATTAGCAATAGTTTCGTAAATTTAATAATTTTTCAGTTAAATGTAAAAAAGTTTCAGTTTAGCCTAAAATATTTTCTTATTTAAAATTTAACTCTAAAAAGATTTGTTTTAGATAAGCCTATGTCCTTACAAAATATATAGTGTGTAACTTAGGCTTTAATTTTTTTAAAAAAAAGATCAATTAAATCCGACAAGTATAACCAGAGAAATGGACAATTGCTTGAAAATTTCTGCAATGCGAGGTAACATTACGGAGGCACTAATGCGTGTAGAAGCTACATGATGTTTTGGTATACACTGCAGGGAACAAATGAAACTCTTGTCTATGAAGAGCACGAATGTGGGTGATAGGCATCACAAGACGATAGTTATTCAAAATGGTGGCTATCGCCAATTCTCAGTGTTATGAGATTTCGATGGTTCCTTTTTTAAATGAAAATTCATTTCTTTGCCTTCAATTTTTATTAAGAGCAATACTTTCATAAATATAATGGAGATTTTTTGTTAAATTTAAAAACCTGCATTTTAACCTAAATTATTTCATTTAATATTTACTTAGGTATATTTAGTTTTGGTTTATTAAGTGAAATTAAAAAGTAACAAAAAATGTTTATTATTTTCTTATTTAAGGTCTTATTAGGAAACGATATTTTTTAGATAAATATTTGCTTTCAAAATGATGCTGGGTCGCGGTAGGTTAATGGTTTAGCGCTCACCTCTGATGCTAGTGGTGGTAGGTTCGACCACTGCTCCTGCTATATGGACTTTATGGTGGATTAACACCGTATGCGTGGCTTTTCTCGGGCTTCTCCCGTTTCCTCCTAGTTTCTTTATTAAACCAATTCATCTCATCATCCATCCTGTTTGACCCAAAGTTGCCTAAAGGTCTTAAAATTAAATTCAAAAGATGCTTGATTTAATATATACTTTTATTTGAAGAAAAGGGCTATAATATCCGATAATCTGAACCTTAGAAATCACTACTAATAAAAAGTTTGGATTTCTGTTGTACTGTACAAACAGGTTAAAGCAAATAAATGCATTGTGATAGGCGTTAGAAACTAACTGAAAATGCTCTATATTGGCCAAAGTGTCTCAGAAATTTATTAAGAAATGGCATCAGCTGTAATAATATTCCATTCAGGTCAGGCTGTGACAGTGTAAATACATTTGTAGGACAAAGAAAGATTAAATGGTTTACTGGAACAGCACAAAATAATGTCACAACATTTAGAAGCATAGGAATCGAGTGAACTGTTTCAGATGAATTATTCAAGACACTTGGAAATTTATTTGTGACATGTATTCCAAGAAAATTTAAATTGGAAGTGCCAATGAGCTGCGATGAAATTATTTACATCCAAAGGCGAGTGAAGTCGATTGTTGCTAACTACTATCATGCAAGGATACATTGGAAAACGCAAATTTCCAGATAGGGATTTAGATACTAAGACTTGGAAAATACTCTTAAGTATACCAGAGGATGGAGAGTATGAATGGAGAAAGGACAGCGAAGGAAAGCTAAGCATAATTTGATCGCCGGAGCATTTGGACCAGAAACTTGTACTTGCCATCCTGAGTTGCAGTTGTTACAGAAATATGCAGTAATTGCTCTGGTTCAGATTATTAATTAGCGTATTATTGCACTTTTCTTCAAATAAAACAATGTCTTTTGCAAAAGCATTTGTTTATCTAAAAGTAGTAATTTTCTAACATTTCTTAGAAAATATTATGCAAATTTAAATATGAAAATATTATGTATAAAATTTTGTTTTTCCTCTTTTTTTGAAAATAAATTTTCCCTAAACCTAAAATCAGCCTCAGTCAAAAATTTAATACAAATGATTTCGGTTAAAATTCACATTTTTATATTTAACTAAAAAAATATTAGATTTATGAAGATATTGCTCATTGAACTCAAAGAAATTATCTTTAATTTTAAAAAGGAACCATCGAAATCGGATAACTTAGAGACGAGATATATGCGATGCTGGTATATGTACCATTGAAAATTCGCGATAGCCACCATTTTGAGTGGCCGCCATCTTGGATAGCTACATTTTTAGAATGTTTATCACGTATTTTCGTGTTCTATATGTGCCAGTGTACAAGTGCTGAAAGTTTCATCTCGTGCCCCTTTTTCATACCAAATCTTCATGTAGCTTCTACACGCATTAGTGCCTCCGTAATGTTAACTCGTACTGCAAAAAGTTTCAAACAATTCTCCATATCTCTCATTATACTTGTCGGATTTAATTGATATTTTTTTTTTTTAAAAAAGCCTAGGTTACACGATATATTTTGTGTAAGGACATAGGTTTATCTAAAACCAGTCGTTTCAAAGATAAATATTAAACAAAAAAATATTTTAGGCTAAAATGAAACTTTTTACATTTAACTGAAAAATTATTAAATTTACGAAAATATTGCTAATAAACATAAATGCAACCAATAAAAATATATTTCGTTTAAAAAAATAATGATCGAAATCGGATAACTCAGAGCCGAGATATTTTGACTTAATAAATAGCGTCGGCCGCCATCTTGGATAGCTATCCTTTTGGAATGTCTATCACGTATTTTCGTGCTCTATACATGCCAGTGTAGAAGTGCTGAAAGTTTCATCTGGTCCCGCAATTTTATACCAACAACTTGTCTGACACTGAAAGTATTAATTTAATTAATGAGGACTAAAAGTATTAATTTCAAGAATTGCGCTGAAATTTGGTCGGGGCCTACTTCATTCGACTTAATCCTCATAATCGCATTTTTCACCTGGCTAGAACTAACAAGGGTAAAATCGAATTTTTTACCTTCCATCTTCCAACTAAAATTTGATTTGATATCAGATTTAACGAAGTCATCGATAAGTTCCATTTAAAAAAAATGGCTGTTTGATTAGTTAAATAGACTAATCATCCAACCCCGCGTGTAGGTACTATATTCTTAAGTATACGAGAGTTACCAATTGCATTGAATAAAACAGACACAAGACGTTTCTTGGCGTTCCTAACAGCCTGATTACAAGGATTCCTAAGAGACCGATATCAATCAAAACTAATGTGTGTATTATCCAAGTCCATTCGTTTATCCTTCTTGAATTTCCTATACGCAGATTCTCTTTCTACCATTAATGCCGGAATGTCTTGTGAAATTCAATGTGCTGATGGTCTTGCCACTCGCTTCTTCTTAATGAAGGCATGTTTATTAAATAACTGTAAAATTAAAGAATTAAGGGCATGCGATCTGTCACTAAGATGTAAGTTATTGTTTATAGTGTGCCATTCCAAGTTAGCTGCATCGTGATTTAGGGCTACTAGATCCATGTTATTGACATTCCGGTAAATCACCAAACATGGTGTCTATTTATTCACATGGGGGAAATATGTAGCAAATATTAGATCATAACATGATATACTGCTGGCGCTACAATTTCCACTATTAGTTACCAGTTCCTGCCGTGTTGTTAAAATCAGATTCAACGAGCTATGATTCGAGGGTGTTTAATATGTTGCTTCAAGTTCACATATGTTAAGATTAAAAGGCGATATGGTGTAACGGAAATTTTGTATGTTCAGACTCCCCAAATTATAATACGTTCATATGCTCCAATTAGGTTCCCAAAGTCTTCCTCCAAACTAGATAAACACGCCCCAGGCGGTCAATAAGCAACAGTCAGAATTAATTTTACTGAGTTAATTGTCAGTGCAAGGACGATTAACTCAATCATCTTACTATAAGCTCTCGGGGATTTCGAAAGGACAGTAGTTTTAATATAATGTTTTATTAATGCCAAAACACCTCCTCCTCTTTTATTTTCTCAATCATTTCTGATTATATTTTAACACGGAAGAGTTACAATTTTAGATTTAATTTCTCCACTTAACCATGTTTCGCTCGCGGCTGTCACGTACAAAGGTATCGGAAGTTAAATCATCTGTATCTCATATAAATGGGCTATCCACCTCTAACTTTGTATATAGGCAAAATGAAATGAAACTTGACATGTTTCAAAAACATACTTTACGTTGTTTGACGTTGTGTTAAAGCAGAGCTATCTTTAGACAGGACAGAATATTGAAAATTGGCAACATTGTTCAGACGGCTGATGGTGCGTAGATCATGGCGTTAAGTTCAAATTGTGTTATTAGTGAGGTGTGTATTTTTAAATGTAATTCTTTGATTAACATGCTGTTCGGACTATTAAATGTACTTATCAGTAATAGAGCAATAATTGGAGATACGTAATATATTACAAAAGTGTAAGTTAGCATTGATATCAATAATTCTATGAGTTGTGAACGACTAATATCGCTTAGTCCTAGGAGGTGTGTTTGATTTAAAAATACATTTTTCCATACACATCTTGGTATAAAATTATTGATTTTGGAACAATTAAATGTAAGTACACTACGTAGATAGCCCCAAAACCTATCACGAGTAAACGTTTTCTACATTTTTATTTTTTTAAGGCGAAATTCACGAGACGCACTCATAGGGAGTAATAAAGCACATGTTCTGCACAATGGTACGCATTGATCTTGGGGGTCTGTTATATGACAAATATAAAACCATTATGAGCAAAGCAATTAGCACAATGAATGGTGCACATAGGTCTATTTTGGAGTGCCTTTCGTAAACTAAACCCCTTAAAAAATGGTCGTTCTTAAATTGAATTGAATTAATTTTTAAGTCTTTTAGGCAACTTTGGCACAGCCCAGTGGGCGTTCTTATTATAAATCTCAAAAGTAAGATGATTTATGAATTATTTAGCTTTTCTGTAACTGATTTTGGCTGGATTGTATTTGTACCAGTGAAGTGTTTAACCGTTGAAACAAAGGCATTGTGACAGGGATCGAAAGACAATAGAATGCCAGTCCCGGTATAGGATACCTAAGTGTATTAATGGTTGACTAGGCACTTGTAGCTGATCAAAGTGACACTATATTCCAATATGTTGACATAGATTATTTTTAATGTTAGTAGTATGACTACACTTTTAGCAATTGCGCTTTTAAGCTGCCCTTTCTTGTTAGCAGCTGTTGCTGCGCGCGTTTCCTGGCTTGGGGGACGCTGATTGGCTTTTGCAGCTTTCCTCTGATTGGTTGGCGCCATTTTCTTAACGAACTTCGCTATTGAGATGTGAAGCAATTAATAATAAATAGTCTATTGTTAATCATGGCAGTTTCAAGAACGTGGGAGAAGATTTCAGTTCCCGAATTTGAATATGCTTGTAATTGTTAAAATAAAATGGTTTGTTTTTATTGCTTAACAAATATTGAATATATAATTTAAGAAATAATTTAAATTATTTCGACTTCATAACGAGATCATATAAAGTTGTTGTCCACAGTGCAAGTCTTGTATGCATAAGTAGATTACGAAGCAGAAAAATAATTAAATATTGCATTGCAAAATAAATATACATAGATTTAGCATTACATAACTGAAGAAATGGAGCCGAAGTGAATAGGAAGGAACAGGGGATACGGGAGATGACTGTGCTTGTGGAAATGAATTGATTAGCTGGAAGTGCTTGTAAAAAAATTTTTGGTCGTTTAATGTAGGACAGCATTGGAGATGTAAAATTGTAATATGAATATTAAACAAAATGAAAATTGTATATGTGGACAAATAGGGAATGAAGGATATGTGAAACATGTTTTAACGAATACAAATTCACTTCAACTGTTATATAACCTCTTTCTTTGTAACCATGTAAATACAAAACCAGCACTTCCGGTTTTTCGTGAATCCCCTACAAAATTCATATCTTACCATTTTGATCAGATAGGAAATATATTGAATATAAAACTTTTGTATAATCATTTTTGAACTTGATATAGTGTATACTTCCTATTTCATTAATTATTGTGACCGAGATACAATTTTATTATTGAAATACTGAACATTAAGTCCCGCAAAACAATATACAAAGTGCCTGTGTCAGACGAAGTGAAAAATATATGAAGACTATAGGAAAGTGTGTTGAATCTTATTATTATTATTATGCTTTCATCTACACATACGATATACCATAATATTGCGCTGTAAGAATTAAAAGTGTATTTTGCTTTCGCTTTTATTTTGTAACGATTTGATAGACTCGTCGTAAGTAACTATAAGATCTTAGTATTTGAAAACAGGCACAACACGTGCTATTCAAGTTAATGTAAAAATTATTCCTATTCATTAATGGTATAGTATATCGTTTCTATACGCTTACGTATCTATATACTTACGATCTATATAAGTTATAAAGTTCTTAAATTCTTAAATGATTCAAGCATAAATGATTTGTAGAAGTTTTTTATTTACTTATAATAAACATTGAATACATATATTTACTATCTTTTATTCATTCCTGGCCATAGAAGTGACTGACTTTCCATTAACGTAGAACATTTTAGAGCCTATAATTATACTTACGTCACTGGTATATAGTGATTATATTAATCAGATTATTAATTTATCAACTTAATTTTATTGGTGTATGAAATCATTTAACTTTTAAATAACGATATTAGACATTGCAGCGAACTTACATTTGTGTAAGTGTAACACATGAAGTATGAAATTATAAGATACAAGCTTTTCTTGATTTTGCTTTATTGTGGGAATTCTACTTGTATTACACAATTTCACATTATATCATAATTGATTTGAATATATTATCAGATTATGAAATAAATGTATAAGCTGTTCATATTAAGGAACTCTTGGAAATTTTATGAACAAATTTTCTTTATACTATATAGCACAGCGTATCTTAAATTTGTACAGTTATTTCAAGGAATATATGAACTATTAAGTGGATCATACTGTCATGCATTGTCTTCAGAATGTCCAAACAGTCAGTCATTTGTATATATCCCGTATGAAGGGAGGAGTCTGATTTTCGTAGGACTGTATGAAGAACACTATTGGTTTTTCAGTTGAATAGAGGTGGTTGAAGTGTACAGACGGACAAGTCTCATGGAGAACTTTCGGGCGATTAGTAAAGTTGCAGATGGTTTGGGAGCAGATGAGATTTTGATTAGTGACGGTGACAACCCAGAGAACCAGGGGTGTAGTGATATTAATAAGGAGCAAGTGGTACTTGCCGAGGAGGATACGTCATGGTGTAAATGTACATATGAAAAAGTGGATTTTACCTGTATTTTGCTGGCTTTCTTTTGATTGGAGGTTTCATTTTGCTTACTGTGTAAATCCCAGGAGAGTGAAGACTCGAATATAGTGTGTGATGATTGTAGACATGGTGAAAAGTATGTGGCGGAAGCAGAATGCACTCGTGTCTTATGGGATACACTAACACTCTAAGAAGTTTACAAAATATATAAGGAAACACATGCTAATCTCAATGGTGGTTTTAAATGGTTTTCTCTTACTGTTAAGAAGGGAATTCGAGGATAGTTTTAAACTTTCTGAACCCTGAGTTCTGGAGAAAAGATCGATGACAAGAAGTATAAATTCGCTCTTTAAGTATCTTTATTCAAAGAAAGTATTAAACAGGTTCGCAGTTATTTAATATTTTCGAAGTATAATTATAATATTCTCGAATCATAAATTCGAAGCTATTAATAACTACACTGTAACAGTAGTTAAAGTGAAGTAAGATGGCGCTTTACATTGGACTAATAACCAGACTGTGTTTATCTCCCTCCACCAAGTCAAAAACAATTATTAGCGGCCTACATGAAGTGTCGTTGTCAAGATGATGATAAAGCTACCAATGATAACTGTGTGCGCACAGCATTTGAACTGTGGAACCCACAATCTATTATTTTATGTAAAAAGTGCGCATTACATTTAGATGTCAATAATCACAAGTGTAGTTACTTTAATCGTGAAACATTAGAATTCTTTACATCAAAACTAGTTAACTTAGTTATAACAAAGTTTGAAGGGTATACTGTATGTAAGACTTTCCATCCAGGCTTATCAGATGCTTGGAATCAATTTTCTCCTACTTTGACCATCTTATTAATGAACCCAGTAACTTATCGTTTTCCTGTACCTTATTTTTAAAAAAGGATTTTAACAATGGCTGGCAGAAAGCCTTACGTGGTAATGCTAAAATTATTGAAACATAAGAATTATGTGAAGTGTAAGTGTAATAAATTGGTTCATGCCATATTATGGTATTTTTATAAATTTGATCCTGCCTAATAAGTCGAAGTAGAATAAATATGAAAATCAAATATTTTCAAATTTTCAAGTGAAAATTCTCATTGAACAAAAAATTGTTACAAAAACACGAAGAGAAATAATTAAATAACTGTGTGCTAGTAACTAGTTTACGAATGTAGCTTGACCTTGTCAATTGTGAAAACAGCAACATATACATTTGATATTGCTAACTGATAGTTGTCAGTAACATTGATATGATTGAATAAAAATAGTTTTCAAGTAAATCTGGGTAAATAATACTCATACTTACAAAATATATACATTTTTTATTTGTTCTATGAATTTATTTTAATTTTTATTCAGTTCGCACTGTTTATGAATATCACAATATTTTATATTGTTCCTAATGAACACCTCATGGTGGTGTGAGCCCTTAAATGAAATAAGAAACAATTGTGATACAAATCGAATTTATTTTATTATAAAGAAAGAAGCTTTATATCTAACAGAAAATTTAAATACAACTTAGAAATTTTCTCCGTGAAGAAAATTTCTTCTTTGACGAGCATTTTAATATTAAATGTGAAGCAGTTAGTAAATAATACTTGAACAATGTGAGTCATTTAATGATTAAATATTTTTTTGTGAGACACTTAATATTATTGGTTCAATTTTCTTCATGAACTTGAATACGCTCAAATTTTACGAAAGTTCTATGTGATATAACAAATAACTTTAAACAATGTGCATTGATTCGTCAATGCACAATTTTAATATTTTCGAAGTAAAATTATTACATTCTATCAGAAGAGTAACTATTGTTACGAACAGTTTAAAGTATTGAACATTACATTGTAATGAGAACTACTTAGTACCTTCATCTGAAAATTTTCTTTGAATAATGTTATTCATTATGAACCACTAAATAAAAGTTCACGAACACTAGGTGCGAGATACTTAACATTACAGATTAGTAAATGTTGAATTCATGATGATATGGTTGGAAGGTATTAAGAAAAAAGATACAACAATACTAAGCATTTTACACTGAGTTGTTAAACAATAAAGATATACAATCAATACAAAAAATGAACAAATACATTAACAGAAAATATACATTAACATCAATTCGGCCATTACTTCAAGAGGCTTCTCCCCCGCTTCACTATAAAGATTGGATGAGTTTTCAGCCACTTCGGTATTCATCATCAACATCTTTACAGATTATCCTAATGATAGAGAGAGGATAAGTGAATAACCGAATGGTTTAAAACATGTATCAGGATTATACCTACAGATGAGGAATCACCACATGACTTGACCAGCCATCAGGAACGAAACCAAAGTTTAGTTATTTTAATCAGCAGTTTTTAGGGCAATCATTTCAGAAAGCAAATTTTATTAAACTAATACTATTTAACCATTTCGTAGGTATTTGTAACAACGTCCTAGTTCATATATCTCTTTTGGACAAAATTAAAGCTACTAAAATAATTTCAAAACATGTATTTCCTACTTGACGCATACCCTGGCAAAGCTGGGTGGATACTCGCACGTTCTAGGATCTTAGATCTAAGGCGTAAAGGTTATAGGTTCAGATGTTTGAGAATTTTAATTAAACTGTAATTGTTATAATCGTGACCAATGAATAATTTTTAAGTTTTACTTGGTTCGTAATCTTTTTATTTTACTTTTCACATGCCAATGCATTATTCAAGAAAACGAAGTTACTAAAGTACCAAAAATGACCAACAGAAGTAAGAAAGGTTAAGTATTTAATGGATCACCACACACTTTTTAAATTCTGCTACTACTATACATATCACTACTTTCAAGCGAAAATCTATGATTCGCAAATATTAGACTTTGTCTCTTCTTATTGTTCAATTTACATCGTGAATGCGTTAGGTTAGGCAAGTGAAATCGCTTCCAATTGGCGATTAACCAAACGTCTCAGCGCTACAGGTTTTCCATCATTATTTTTCGAAGCGGATGGAAAAACGAAAGGCCCCCATATCCCAGAGAGAAAAAAAATTAAGAATTGAGAACTCCAAGATACTTCCTTGGTTTATTGGTGCGAAAATATGCTGACAGGACCTCTTGCTTTAGAGTCAAAGATAATGTTGTGATTTTATAAAATAACGAGCTAGCAACACTTATTGTTGTCAAGTTTGTAGTCCAGCTACTTTAGCGCCTAGACCTTTTAGAACATCTTTGAATTATGAAATATATTTCCGGAGAAGGGAGCATCTAACCACCAGATAAATTAGATTTTAGTATATCCAGTAATAATTCACAACTATACTCAATCTAGTACTGGATGAGGTCTTCCCAGATCGAGGATTGGACGGATTAAGAGACAAATATTTATAGTAATGCCTTTCATTTTGCATTACAATGCTGACTGAGCCCCACATTGCTTTTGGTCCATAGAGCCTGGAATCAAACCCTGAGCTTTTGCTTTAAGTCCAGTTTATACTCATGCATGGTAATGTATTCAAAATTATCAGAATCTAAAAAAATGAGCAAGTACTTAATTTTTAATTGCCTTGCAAACTATTTAATTTAATAGGTTCGAATACTTTGTATTCTCCTAATTACATGTTCTTCGTTGTTGAAATAGCATTGCGCGTACTTTAAGTAGTAATCCTTTTTATAATGAACGAAAAATTACAGCAGTTGAAAGGAATAGAGTTGTTAGTATTTCCGTCGCATTTGCTGAAACTTCCTTTGGCATTGCCGTGGCAAAAAGATTAAAGCGCTCGGTTTCGCGTGCATGGGATCAATTTTCGTCAGAGTCCATTGAACGTCGGGTTCGTGGAAGCTTACCAGCTTCATCTAATAACAAGCGCATATAAAATACATTATTGCAAAAGCAGTGCCTTCTGGTGAGCTCCGGCTTACACAAAAAATGAGACAAATCGTAAGAATAGGAGTTCAGTTGGCAAAGTAGACTTGCAGCGTTGTAGTATGTAATTCAAAGATGCCTAATTTTGACTTGGGATAGTGAAAAATGATCCATGCCGTGAATCTGCAATGTGAGATCCTGAAAGTAATTCATAGCAGAAGCTTGCAACAATTTATTATTTTTTTTATTTTTGATAAATATTTGCACGTTCCTAATCTTGTGATTTAGATCAAGGAAAGTGTATTTTAATTGGCTTACGATTGTAAAAGTTGGACGAACCCAAGCTTCGGTTGGCCCATGCTTGTAAGCGCAATGTTCTTTTTTTTTTCATCAAAATTAAAACCTAATACGACCTATACACAAAATAGAAAGAAAACAATCTTAATATGTTAGTAAGAATTCCTGAGTAGCACGAGAAATCATTCCCCTATCATAAAGGAAATTTATATGGCAAAGAACTAATTTAGTCACGTGGTTTTCGCTACCAGATATGAGTCTAAATTGAAATGAACATATTTAAAAATTAGCAGGATTTGTTATTAGTTTAACTGTCTGTTCTTCATCAAACGTGAAAGTTAAATTTACCTGACGTGTAAGTTAAATTTCTGGTAATTTGATAGCAGAAGAACATAAAGGGTAAGTGGTTTTAAAAAGCAAGGATTTGAGAAAGGAAAGCGAAATTATACGACTGATGGATGAAACGAGGATGGCATAGCAAGAAACTTCAGGGAATCAGCCAATGAATAAGGAAATACTAAAAAAATCATGGCTGTTACTGGCTTAGTATTGTATTAGCAAGGCATTTTGCGGTTCTAGTTTATGGGAAGCACAATGAACAGGCTGTTTCTCAAAAGATAACAATTTTGCTTGGGAAGTTAGTGTTTGTGATAGCTAACATTTTTTATCTCAAAGTAGTGAAAATATCAATCTCTTGCTAGTAAGAATTATTCTGAAATATAGTATATTGATTTATGAATTTAGTTGTTAATTTGTTAGTATTCATCGATTTCTCCACAAGATTTACCTAATTTACTGCTTCATGTTTCCATTTGGTGAAAATATCTGCTGCTTGTTTTCGTTTCTAAGAAAGACTATTTGACTTAGCTTGACAATCATACTTTTTATCTACTTTGATTTGCTATTACGCGAAGGAACCATACAATAATACTTATCTGCTATATCAGGTATAAATCTCTCATGGGTTGCATTAGAGCAAGTATTTATTCAAGTTTTGACTTTAAGCTTGATTAAAAGTACGTTTATTCCTAAAACACTTTCATTTGAATTACCATGCTTTAACCAGGGTATTAAGACTTTTATACTTTCCGTGTATTTATCGTGAAGATTCTTTGACTTAATCTGGCTATAAATTGAGTGGTCGGGGTTCAAATCCGTGATCGGACATTGCAAACTTGTGTTGCTTTCTGCTTTGAGATACATCCAATTTCTTATTAAATTATATAAAGAGTCCATCGCAGCTCACAACCACCATCCTAGTTATCTTTCCATTGGGAACCTCTTGATTACAAGTCAAAGAACATTATCACTCATCCACGAGGGACATTGGCTACTTTCCATAGTTTAAGAATATAATAAGTACTAGTGGTAATTATAAGTACCCACATCCCTCATTCAAAGTAACTATATTTCATCTTGACAAAACCTATGTCTTACTTTGGATTTTACAAAGTAATTCCATAAAACAGTCTAATGAACTTATCAAATCTGCTTCTTCGTACAAATTTTGTCATGAATATGAAAAGTATTTAATTTAGTTTACTGGTGTTGCAAGTATTTGTAAAATCACAACATATAATGTTGCGAAATGCATAAATAGTTTGCGCGTTGTTAAAAAAGAATTCTCATTATTTTAATTTTTAAGATGATTGAATTAGAAGAACACCATGAGTATGGTGTGAACGAGTTTATACTTCTCTTTCGGAAATATGACTAGGGAAAAGAGAAAGAGTATTCAAACCGACCGGATTTAGCATTGAATCCTGATTAAAGCATGGATTTTACTTCCAGTTAGAGATGTTAATTAGTTAGAGAAATCATCAGATCCAAGTCTCTTAGCTATATTCTTTAATAAGATAAAAAATTACTTGCTTCACGATTTCCAACTTTGAATGAATTGCTTCACAAGAGAATGCTTGGCTTCTTTGAGAGGAATCTGGAAATTAAAAAAAAAGCACTTGACACTTCATAAAAAACAAAGATTGTATTATTTGAATACATCTATCTGATAGTTGATTCATCATGTTGTAAATTACAAACTCTAACCTTCTGAAGAAGTATAATTTTTCTTTATCGCGTATTGAATTAAAAAGGAACTCAACTTTTAGCAAAGTTATTTGCTTCTTTTAATTTAGTATTCACATAAGAAAATGACTCTCTAGAAAATGAGAGAACGCAGAAATTCGATACTGTAGCAATCCAATTGCTTTACTTTGATTATTATTCGGCTGTATGAGTCTGTATACAAAAGTTTGAATTCAGCGCCTCAGTCTACGAATTCAACGTCTCCCCAAACATATATAAATCTTTTATCCCTATAATATTTAATTTTTAATCGAACCGCAATCTATTTTAGATTGCTCGCACTTTAAGTATGAATTCTCCATCCCGAAAACAATTAATAACTACGTTGTTTGAATAATAAAATTAAACCAGATGGAAGTACTACAATTATTATTAACTTGTTTATTGTTCAAATAATATTATGATAATCACGGGCGTTACAGACCAATTGGTCCTGACCCTACCTTAACGCCATCTGATTGCGTTTGGTGGAATTCCATCCACCTGAGTGATGGCAGTGTGGTCAGCACTGCACTTCACCTGGCCACAAAAACAAGTATTAGAGGCTTCCTAGACCGTTACGTCTTTATTTACTTGACTCTCGAGTTTGCCTCACGACGTTGGATGCAAGAGCAGCACGATAAAAGTAAAACTCCATCCGGGAATTGAACCCGAGACCACGCGCACATGAGTCCAACTCTCTAACCACTAGACTGTAGAGCCTCCTCAAATAATACTAGTTGTAGTTCAAACAAAAATTAGTCAGTACTCAAGTTGTTTACCAGCTCAAACACACTATTTTACAAAAAATCAAGGTTAAAGTAGCTCTAAACATTATGGAATATCTTTAGCTCCTGGATATGAATGGAACGGAGGGCCACTGGCACACTAATCCAATTCTGTAGTCCCTAGGCCATGGAACAACACATCCTAGTTTGCCTTCAAAGCGCTACTTATACGTCTGTGAACCATCATATCGTAAAAGACTTTGGTAAACCTTATTTTATATTGGGCTCATGTAGTTTTAGTAAAGAGACACCTATGAGCCCTCCCGGGACTTGAACCTGAAACTTTGAACAGTACGGGTGCTTGGCCAGTACCAATGTGTCTTACTTGTAATGATGCACGGGTGTGAAACTTGGACATTAAATGCACAGTAATTATCAGTTGAGATTTGTTTTAACAATTCTCGTTTCTATGAACGTCACATTGTAATGTGTACAACTTAGTACTTTCAGAAGAAATATTTCTTTCAACGTCTTATTCAAGAGGTTCCTATTTTGCGAGTCATAGTGCATTGGTAGAGCATTGTCATAGCTTTCGGGAGGTCCTGGGTGACCATCCTGAAAACCTAAACGAACTAGTGAGAATTATAAACAGTCACACCAGACGGGATGCAGGCATCAGCCGGGATGGTTCCTACAAAACGGTCCTGTCCGACTCTGTCCGTCGGGTTAAAAAATACTTATAAAGCATGCTTGGAGACAAATCTATACTCAATTTACGCATAAAAGAAAGGGAACGAAAGCAGTTAATCCACAATAAAAGTAATATCAGATAAATAATATGACACGTGGCATTTAAAACACTACAAATAAACAAATATAATATTCAAATTTGTCTCCTTCCCCATACACAAACAAATAAATTCATATTCCAAACCTATAATTGTGAACTGATTAGAAAATGATATTCAAATATTCGCTCCGGATCAATTCAATTTCTTTTAGATATTAGACACTGGCTAATTTCAAGCAAATGCATATCTTTCTAGCAAATATTATTTATCAAAGGACAAATGTAGAATAGCCTTATTGTGTTTAGAGTAGTACCTTTACTTTCCCAGGTTCAAACTTTGCTGCCGATCGTCATTAGATAGCATTGTCAGACCTTAATAAAAGATGATCTGTGCAAAGGATCTTATGTTAAATAAAATTCAATACAATTCAATTGGAAGTCCGCTTGTAGTAATGCTAATCACTTTTCTACTGTTATGATTTTAAGGAAAAAATATTTGATCTAAACTTTTACCAAGCCAGCATAGCTCAATGAAAGAGTACTGGTGTAGCATTTAAGAGCACGTGGGTTTGAGTCCTGCTGGCCATCAGCACTTTTGGCCATCCTGAAAACCTAAACGAACTAGTGAAAATTTATAAACAGCAATACCAGGTGGGATGCAAGCATCAGCTGGAATGGTACCTACAAAATAGATCGACTCCCTTTCCATATCCCTGCCTGAGCTTGCCTAAAGGTCATAAATTCAAATTTAATAAATAAGTTGCTATATGTCTTAGATAACAAGATGTCACTATATACCGTAATAAATAAATATAGTCTTTTATTTATTATAGAATAGAATATAGTTTTCTTATATAATGAAAGCAAAAGGTGTAAAATTTCAAATTCCAGCACAGGAATTGAAGTCATTAAATTTTAACAATGTTTTAAATAAAGCACAGCTTGCGAAGAAACAAAAATGCTTCAAAAGGGGCATAATATGACTCTAACATCAAGTCTAGAGCAGTTAAAGAAACAACGCAATCAACCGGAAACAGGTGGTTTCATATTTACAATTCCTGCGATACTTGCTGCATTGGAAGCTGTTGGTAGTCATGCAGGTGGTTCAGCAGCTATAGCTAAAACAGTAATCGACACAAAGAAAAATAAGCAAGAGTTAGAAGAACAAGAGCGTAACAATGAAGTTATGGAATCATCAATTCTAGCTAAATTTAAAGGACTTAAAAGAAAAGGAGAAAAAAGACGCTAATAGTAAAAAACAAACGCTCACCAATTATAATATCTAACGTATAGCTAAAAAATTGAATATCAAACACTTTAGAGGTGTATACATGTCTGACAAGCTTCCATCTACTCCACTATTCAGAAAAGAATGTGCTGTTGTTAACTTAGATCAATCAATTAATACTGGAACTCATTGGATATGTTATTGGTATGAAAACAATAAAGCCTGTAGATTCGATTCATTTGGTGGAGTACCTCCCAAGTCTTTGATTGAATATTTAAATCCAAGTAATACAATAATTGAATATAATAGTGATCGAATACAACATTTTGATGATGTGATTTCTGGTCATTTATGTATTAAATTATTGAAGTTCTTATCTGAGGGAAACAATTTTCGCCAATCTATTGAAAGATTAAAAGATGATAATTTAATGAATAAAGTTTGAGAGTATTAAATATTCTATTATTTAGAATGATTGTATTGCATCTATCAGGGACTACACCAAATCTTCGATTAAATCTTCATAATGAGATTGATAATCAAAACTATAATTTAAAGGTAGCACTGATTGGTTTCTATACCATGTATTTAATACCAAATGTAACTAAAAATAACAATACCTACTTCTATAAAGGAGAGAAACATAATCTACCACCGGGTCAATATAATGCATCAACATTAGAAACAACACTAACCAAAGAAGTGCTTCGAAATGAAAATAATGTAACAAATTCAATGGAAGTTACACATTTGCATAAAGCTTTAATGTTGGAACTATTGGTAAGCTGTTAGGTTTCAAAAGTAATATCAATCTTAAGCCAGAAGAGGCTGATGTGGGACAGTTTCTTCCCAAGTTCTTAAGTATTGAAACATTTAATATACACTGTAACCTATCAAAAGGTATGATTACAGCAGATGGAGAATATAAACATAAAGAAACTAACATTATAGCTACATTTAAATCATTAACAGAGTTCTTAGAACCAATTGCTCATGAGCCTCAATATCCTATATTCTTTCCTATTCAAGAGAGTCATATACGCTCTATAGAGATAAGTGTTACTAATGAATGGCATGAAGCAGTTTTGGTGGTGGAATAACAAGAGCGATTATTATGATCAAAGATGATTCTTTAAAAATACTGGATATAATATACTTTAATTTAATTTAATGATGGAGTTTATGAGAGCTATGAGTATCAATCATTCCCACTGAATCGTCCATTCAACAATTTAAATGAAACAAATTATATTGAATTCGATATAGAAGTTGGTGCACCCGCATTACGCTGATCTATATATCAAATTTGAAGTTCTTGACAGAGATGTTGGAGGAACTTTTACAGCGGGATCAAATATTAAGTTAAAAGATAATTTTGTATTATATTTATTTTTTCCACGTAGAAGTAAGAAAACATGGCACTGTTAATGATAGAATCGATTATCGACGTATCACGTCAACTGCTATTGCTACATGTCGATACTCAAAGCCTGAACTTGAGTATCTTAAGTCAGGAAGATTAATAAGTGATGAAAAGCTTCCAAGGAAAGAAAACATAGTGGTATTCCCTTTGCGGTTATTGTTCGGTTTCTTTAGTGACTTAATAAATTATGTGGAAAGGTGGTTTGCGAATAATATTTAAAAGAAATGCAAATAATAATGTTTTATGTTATAGGTGGAAAACAAAGAAAGCGGATGGTACTTTACATGATAGTACACTAGCTCATGCGGGTAAGCTTGTGATCACTTCAATGGAGCTGATAATACCAATTGTTGAATATGAAAAGAGTTATGCGATGAAACTAAAAGGTGATATACTTCGAAAGTCAGAAATACCAATTCAGTTTCATACATTCCAAAGCATTCAACGACATGTATCTGGTTCTTATTTCGAGTTTGATGTAACAACACGGTTTAATTCATTGCAGTTTGATATGCCAAATTTTGTATTTGTTCTCATTCAAACTAGTCGTGATTATGATACACAACAAAAAGGTGCTAGTACGTTTGATCAATGCAAAGTTAAAAATGTTTATTTAAAGAATGATCGTAATGAAATATTCCGTAGTGAGAACTTAAATCTAGATATTACTATGGCAGATTATCTTAAAATATACGATAATTATACCGCTTTTAAACGTTTGATTCAAAAGAATAGTGATATGTTTTATTCTCCGAAAGAGTTTATCGAGAATCGCCTCATGCTTGTTATTAACACTAGTAAACGAAAGCAAGTAGTAGTAAATGAAAGAACGAATATAAAATTATGGTTTATTTTGAAGAAGCAGTTCCTGCAAATACTTTTTGTACTGAGATATTAATAGCTCAAACCTCGTATATTTCTGATGTGAAGAATGAAAGAGTATTAGAGCTAACTAACCCTATTACTTATGAAACTCGCAAGTTCATCGCCGTAGTAACAAACGTTCGCCATTGGATTCCATCCTGGGCAATATCATGCCAGTTTCCATCGCGAACACCTATTTCTCGAAGATCTCTTCTAATATTGTCCTCCCAACGACGTCTCGTTTTCCCCCCATCCGAACTACATGGTCTGCCCACCTCAGTCGTCGGGATTTCATTATTTTATTTACTTCATTCCCCGTGTTACGGCTTGTTGTCATGTATTTTGTTTTATGTATGTTTACCTGTAGACCTATCTCATCGCATGCTTCTACTAAGACATCGGTGTTGCTTTATAGTTTATCTATATCGTCCCCTAATAAATCTACATCATCCGCGTATACAAACTGTTGATTTAAAGAGTATTAGAACAATATTGATAAAAGTATCAAACAATTATTTCTAATATAACCATAATCTAAGCTAAGTGTGCTTTTTAATAAGAAAAAACTGCTCTGGTTATAATGTGAGATATCAACATTTGCATGGTGTAATATAGTGATGATTCATTGGTTACTAATGAAACAGAGGGCTATGACATGTGCTCGTGCGAAATTGATGATGTAATTCATAGCCTCTACACAGGGATGTCCTATCTCGGTTACGATAAACGCATCATGCTTATATAGTGTTAGGTGTAGTATGAAGAGTAATCTTTTTTGGCGTAGATCCAATAACATTTAGGTAGTAGGACCACATTAGGCCCGATATCTCGGAAACGGCTCAAAATATCGCAAAAATAAATTGGAAAACTTACCCTTACAAGCCTTTCTACCTAAATTCAAAGTTTGGTGATAATCCTATAAAATTTTGGGAGTTAGGTACTGTTAGGCCCCTATATCTCGGAAACGGCTCAAAATATCGCAAAAATAAATCAAAAAATTTCCCTTTACAAACCGCTTATCATAATCTACCTAAATGCAAAATTTGGTCATGATCCGATAAAATTTTGGAAGTTAGGAACTATTATGCAACGATATCTCGGAAACGGTTCAAATATCACAAAAATAAATAAAAAAATCTCTTACAAACCGCTTGTCGTTTCTTATCATAATCTACCTAATCCAAAGTTTGGTGACGATTCGATAAAATTTTGGCAGTAGGACCACATTAGCACCCATATCGCAAAACTCAATATGCCATATTAGGGACCCCACGCGGTATGCTAGATTCTGTGGGTTAGGTCGAGGTGATAAAAACGATGTGTTCATAGCCTTTATGCCATAGGGGCTGAGAAAGTGGCTCATACTCTTTTACAAAATAATATTACGCTGTTTTACAATTAAAAACGAAGTAGTAAAAGGGAATAAAAAGTAACTACATCTAGTTACAAAAAAGTAACTATATCTAGTTCCAAAATTTGAGCCAAAGGTGCCTAAACGATGCCAATCCCCCCAATTCTACTAAACTACTACTAATCAAGTAATTAAGAGATACCCCAGTAGATTGCGATAATAATCAAGTAATTAAGAGTGACACCAACAGATGGCGGTAATAATCAAGTAGTTCATGAAAACGCCGGTAGATGGCAGTAATAGCGCAAACCGGAAATGAGTGTATTTTTCATTTACGAAAAATAGCGTCGTTTGGCTTTTCCCACTCCTTTTCGCATGTCAACTCAGTGTAGCTTTATCACCTAATGGCCTAAAAGGAATGTCTCATTCGAGTTCAGCACATTTCCTATCGCTGATAAAATTACAGCTGTGTTGAGTTCATCCCGTTTTCGCCAGCCTACGTACATCGGTCGATGGATGTTGGAGGCTCTACTCTCTAACGTTAAGCCAGCATAGGCCTCTGCTGGAACATCCGGGATGGTGTTAGTCAAAGCGAATGCGAAAAGTTCATTCACGTAGTTCTCTGGATCAACAACATTGGCCCCTTCAAGGTCAATCTCAGTAAATCTCCCTTCCATACCAAAATGGGGATACCGGCGGCGTTGTCTCGATATGATATGGAAGTTACCTTTTGCTTGTATTCCAGTACCTTGCATATTGGACGTGGGCTGAACAAACGTTTCTTATTCCGGGACTCGTAATTTTTCTTTTCAAGTTTTTTCCTCCATTTCACGTTCTGTCTCATAAAACTGCTCTCCATCAGCTGAGGTGCCTGCATGCACAGTAATCTGGTCATAGCGCTGAGATTCTGTCAACTCTTCGACTTGACATGCAGCATTTCTTTCAATTTGATTTCCTGTGTTCACAATAGGAGCAGGATTCTCTGTATAGCCAATTCCTGAAGGGTAGGATGTACAGGATCCTCATTCCTCTTGGGGTGGATTAGGAGAAATGCTATCCCTCGCATCTGTATTCGCTTGCGCAACCTCTACAGTACGAAGAATATCTTCCTCCATATCCAACACATCGTTTAACATGCTGTCTTCTTTAGCCTCCTGAACCCTTCGAAGCTCATTCTCTAAGTCTCTTATAATACTCTCCTCCTCACAACGGCTTCTCCCCTCCCTGTCCATAGCCACTTCATCTGCAATAGGTGGAATAACCGCGTCAACGGCTGGATCCAGCACTGCATCCATTTCTGTGTACAGTACAGGTGCACTACTCGAATAGACCCAGACTGGTGGTGGTACACCTCTACCGTAACTCGATGGAGGTGGTAATGGATTCCTCTGTAGCCAATCCCAAAATGTATAGGCCTCGGTTTTCTCTAGCATTTGGTAGATCGTGTTTCGGTCAAATTGACACTCCCCAATCTTGCTTGCATGACACAAATCATAAAATCGTCTTTATTCCTCTACAATCAAACGTTCGAAATCACGCATCCATACCGCGTAAATGTCTAAAACATGTTCGGCCAACTGACATGCCTCTATCAGATCATATACACGATGTTAACAATGGTATACTAGATTATTAATAAACCGGTAACTTACCTCCGGGTGCAACGTGCGCTGGCCCAGTGCCTTCCAGTAGCACATGCTCCGCCACGCGTACACCCAGTTTTCGTCGGTTCGTAGTTGCACATAGCCTTGAAGAACATTCTCTAGTTGATTCATCGTGTCTGCAATATACAATAATGGAACGGCACTTTCAGTTACACAGGTATGTTTTACATGTGCATTTCTTGTTAGTGTTTAGTAACGACTACGTGTCTACGTTTTGTGCTCACTATTTTATACATTGTAATAGATCTGCATGCTGTTTTCCAATGTTCTGTAGTTTCTTTCATGCTGAGGGTGGTGCTTGTGTTTACGCTATCGAATACTAGTGTTACTTCATGAGGTTAGGCGCTACTTCTACAATCCTATAACCTTCTACAAACCTATATCCTTTCTTATTCACTATGGTTTACAAATACCTTATATCCTTCGGTGTTTCGCTGTCCCGCGCTTTTGTCGCTTATCCACTGTGGTGGTATTGGTGATAGCTGTCTTCCTTTTCCGGTGTAGTACTGGTACTGATGTTTCGCTATTTCCTTGCGAAATACCTTTCCTTTCACTGTTTCTTGCTCTTCTACGCTGGTGGTACTATTGATTGCGAAAGGATATTTTCTCACCTGAAACGATGGAATCTTACTTTAGTATATATATAATACTTCTTTTCTCTCATGTTTAGTCGAATACGATAGTTAGGTTCCTACATTTCTCCGTGTGATATAGTGTTACGATACGTACCTTTCAACGATCGGTGTTGCTAGTTCTGTCTAAGCTTGATGCACTCGTTATGCGTGGGTTTGGTGTCTGATGGTTGTCGCTGACTGATGTACCTTTACACCTTTTCTTCAAGTGTAATCTCCAGAGATACCAGACGTTCACCATTGCCGCTTTGCTTGCATTCCAGTGTTTCATCATTAGACCATTTTATGTTATACAAAAGTTGAAAACTGAACTATAATGAACATTTTTCGTAATAATCAATATTTTTTTACATTATGACTTTTACCTTTAGACATTTGTTCAACATTCTTAATTGCATGTACATGTATCAATTCCATTTAAATAACTCATTTTTCAACGAAAGTTTCATAATTTTACTGATAATTTAATGTTTGTCTCAATCAAATTTTAGGTTCATCCACTAATAAAAACTTGAGGTTACGACACATTCTTATATGATATTCTTCCTTGTGTATGAAATCACCAAATCAGTATTAACTTATGGATATCATGGTTCCGTTCTCGATATATGGAACAATCTGTTCATGAAGTCCGCCAGCAGCTATTTCATCATTTAACTTCCATACAGTCCCATAATGTCCGATGGATCCCGTCATAGGCCTATATTCGACCTAATACCCCGGTACTACCCTGGGTGGGCCAAGGTCAACACCAGACTCATATTCCATCCTGTTACCTCTAAAAATTCAAAAATGTCCAATGGATTAAATGTTATGTGCATATTTCGGTCAGTATTCCCGTAGCACACTAAGGCGGCCAGTGGCCACCAGCCCCGTATTTCAACATTTCACCGAGAAACCAAGCATATCAAATTGATCCCATGTTGTGTTTTCAACCTTTCACCGCGATAACACCACAAAATATTCAGTGGATCCATGTTATGTATATATTTCGGTCTGTACTCTGATAGCACACTAGAGTGGCGGAACTAGCCACCAGATTTGCACTTCATACTTTAATCTCAAAACCACCCAAAATGTCCGTTGGATCCCATGTTATATGAATATTCCCCACTATACCCTGGTAACACAGTAAAGTGGCCTAAGTGGCACCAGACCATATTTTTGAATCTTTCTCCGCGATACCCCCAAAATGTTCAGTGGATCTCGTGTTATGTTTATATTTCGGTCTGTACCCCGATAGCACACCAAAGTGGCCATAGTGGCCACCAGACTTATATTTCATCCTTTCACTGCAATACCACCCCAAAATATCCAATGGATCCCATGTTATGTGTATATTTCAGTCTTTACCCCTGTAGCACACTAAGATGGCCAATGTAGACCCCAGACTTATATTTCATCCTTTCACCGCGATACCACCCCAAAATATGCAATTTATCCCATGTTATGTGGTTATTTAAAAACTATACCCTGGTAACACACTAAGGTGGCCAAAGTGGTCACCAAACTCATATTTAATGCTTTCACCTCGATACCACCCCGAAATGTCCAATGGATCCGATGTTTACATTTTGGTCGGTACCCCGTAGCACACTAAGGCGGCCAAAGTGGCCACCAGTCTCGTATTTCAACCTTTCACCGAGATACCAGCTCATAATGCCCAATTGATCCAATGTTATGTGTATATTTCAGTCTGTATCTCGGTAGCACACTAAAGTGGCCAAAGTGGCCTCGAGACCCGTACTTCAACCTTTCACCGCGAATCCACCCCTAAATATTCAGTGGATACCATGTTATGTGTATATTTCGGTTTGTACCTCGATAGCACATTAAAATGGCCAAACTGGTCACTAGACCCGTATTTCATACTTTAATCGCGATACCACCCTGAAATGTCCGTTGGACCCCAAATTATGTGAATATTCCCCACTATATCCTGGTAACACTCTAAAGTGGCCAAAGTGGCACCAGACCCATACATTTGAACCTTTCACCGCGATACCACCCAAAATTGTTCAGTGGATCCCGTGTTATATTACATTTCGGTCTGTACCCCGATAGCACACTTAAGTGTCCACCAGACTATTTCATCCTTTCACCGCGATACCACCCCAAAATGTCCAATGGATCCCACGTTATATGTATATTCCCCACTATACCCTGGTTACACTAAAGTGGCCACCATACTCATATTTCATCCTTTCACCGCGATACCACCCCAAAAAGTGCAATTTATCCCATATTATGTGGCTATTCCCATTATACCTTAGTAACACACTAAAGTGGCCAAAGTGGAAACCATACTCATTTTAACACTTTAGCCTCAACACCACCCTAAAATGTTGCTCGGATCCAATGTTATGTATATATTCCCCACTATAACCTAGTGGCACACTAAGGTCGCCAAAGTAGTCACCAGACACTTATTTCATGTTTTCACCTCGATACCACCCCGAAATGTCCAATGGATCCCATGTTATGCGTATATTTCTGTCTGTACCCCCGTAGCATACTAAGGTGGCCAAAGTGGCCACCAGACTAATTTTTCATACTTTAACCTCAATACCACCCTAAAATGTTCATTGGATCCCATGCTGTGTATATTCCTCTCTATACCCTAGTAACGCACTAAGGTGGCCAAAGTGGCCACCAGACTCATATTTCATTCTTTCAACGTGATACCTCCCCAAAATGTCCCATGGATCCCATGTTATTTGTATATCTCAGTGTACCCCCGTAGCACACTAAGTTGGCCAAAGTGCCCACGAGACTCATATTTCACGCTTTCATCTAGATGCAAAACCAAAATATCCACTGGATCCCCTGTTATGTGTATATTTCGGTCTTTAACCCCGTAGCACATTAAGGTGGCCAAAATGGCCACCAGACTCACATTTCATTCTTTTATCTCAATTCCACCTGGAAATGTCCAATTGATCCCATTTTATGTGTGTATTCCCCACTATATCTAGAAACACACTAAAGTGGCCAAAGTGGCCACCAGACTCATTTTCATCCTTTCACCGCGATACCACCCCAAAATGTCCAAAGGATCTCATGTGTATATTTCAATCTGTAACCCCGTAGCAAACTAAGGTGGCGAACGTGGTCACCAGACTTATATTTCATGCTTTCATCTCGATACCACCTCAAAATGTCCACTGGATCCCATGTTATGTGTATATTTCGGTCTTTGCCCCCGTAGCACATTAAAGTGGCCAAATTGGCCACCAGACTCATATTTCTTTCTTTCATCTCGATGCCCCCAAAATGTCCAATGGATCCCATGTTATATGTATATTTCGGTCTATACCCCCGTAGCACACGAAGATGGCCAAAGTGGCCACCAGAATCATATTTCATTCTTTCACCTCCATAGCACCCTAAAACGTTCGTTGGATTCCATGATATGTGTATATTTCAGTCTCTAGCCCCGTAGCATACTAAGGTGGCCAACGTGGCCACCAGACTCATATTTCATGCTTTCATCTCGATACCACCTCAAAATGTCCAATGCATCCCATGTTATGTGTATATTTCGGTCTTTACCCTCGTATCACATTAAGGTGGCCAAAGGGACAACCAGATTCATATTTCATGCTTTCATCTCGATACCCCCAAAATTTCCAATGAATCCCATGTTATGTGTATATTTCAGTATGTAGCCCCGTAGCACACTAAGATGGCCAATGTGGCCACCAGACTCATATTTTTTTGTTTTACCTCGATTCCACCCCAAAATGTCCACTGGATCCCATGTTATATGTATATTTCAGATTGTACTCCCGTAGCACACTAAGTTGGCCAATGTGGCCACCAGACTCATATTTCATGCTTTCACCGCGGTACCTCCCCGAAATGTCCAATGGATCCCATGTTATGTGATATTCCTACGCAAATTCTGTACCGGTATTTCATGCATACATATTATATCTATCCTTTACCAGTATCCCACACATACGAGCTATTACATATATATCATGTATTGTCTTCTGTTGTAATGTCTACATGTGTTTGTTAGTTAGTTTTCCATACATTTAATTTTCTCTTAGGATTTCTTTCTACTTACGTGTAACTTCAGTTGAACTCACGCACTAGTTCACTAACACAACGCAGCACTTTAATTCCTCCTACAATGCTTTCCGTTCCAAGGTTCAAACGTGACTGATGCACAAGGCGCTGGTGTTCATGATATCTTGCCAAATCCCTCCCACTTCCGCCTCCCCTCTACCTTTTTTCCTCTCGATGTCTACTTGCTATATCACATCCTTGAACAAAGGCTCTCGTTTCTTGTTCGCGCAGCTATTTTTTCTACGAATTTCGATTTCCAATGCTGTTTGCCAATGATCTAGTTCCCTCACACTCATCCCACTCCCTTCTTTTCCACCTATAATCATTTTCCATCCATATCTTTGTACTCGTTTTAATGTTGAAAGGGTACGTATTATCCGGTTCGAGATTACTATACGTACATTGCTAAAGCTCTTTTCAGATCCTTTCTGCATGAATCGTTAGAATACTTTAGTTTGAGTCTACCAGAACCATATCGAAATTCTCTTAATTATTTGCTAGAGTGCGCGTGCATTTCAGAAATGTTTTTAATTTAATTTTCTTTACGGTCACCATAAGTATTTTTCTTCTTCCAAACACTTTTCTGAGAGCCTCTAGATTACTCTGCAGAGTGCGTTTATCCTTTCAAAGAATTCGTCCTTTTGTTGATGCACATAGGTGTTAATCCTTCTTACCAGAATATTAAGCCTTTAAAAACGGGATCCTTTTTGACCACTTGATTATTCGCTAGACTGCGTTTCCACTTCAGAAATGATCTTCTTTTCTTGTCCTTCCACTCCCCATTGTGGTTTTCTAAGGCTTAAGTTAGACTCTTGATTTGTCACTAAAGTAGCTTTCACATCTCTTCTTTTCTGGGCATTCCATTCAAATAATATATCTTCCCAAATTACTGACCAGTTTCTAAAAGTTGCTTTTTTTTATTTTTTATTTTTTTTTTGCTCAAGGGATTGGCACGATTAAAGCATCTTCTGATCTTCCGTCTTTAATCATTAAAATCCAGCTTGTGAAACTCTTTCAAATGGGTTCAGAATCTTTTGGCTTGTTCTTACCTTGTTCAGAAATGATGTTTCTTTTCAATTCGGATTCGTTTGTCCTACGCTAATATGAACATATCCTCTAAGCTATTTTACCCTTGAGCTGCCACGAATTTTAATTCGGATTTAGTATCACGTGTTATACCAATTAGTCCCTCTTCGATATCAATTCATGTGTATCTTTCCTTCCAATAATCCTTTCCTCTTTTCAATGCAAACGCAGTTCTTTCTTTCGTACGCATCCATTGCACTCTATGTTCCCAGGGGCTTTTCTGAGGCTTATCTTCTGAACGTATTTGTGTTACTAATTTACTGGTACGTGAATTTAATACTTCTAGAGGTTCCTTTTGGTTTCTAAGCTTCTTATGTTCTTTCAAGATCTGTCCATGCCATCTTACCTTTGCTTCGCTGCACACTCATTGAATCATTTGTTTCGCGAGGATACTTATCCTCTCAAGAGTTCGACGCTTACTATTTATTCAAGCATTCAATTTCCTTTTCTAACAACTCCTTTTCATTTCTAAGCCTCTTATTACATTGTTTAATTTTCTGCTTCCGTTGAATCAACTGTTCCCAAAGAACATTTCTGAGTATTCTTTTCTGAGTGCATTAAGTTTACTGGCGCGCTAGTTGCCGTTTATATAGACCGATTTACTTTCTAAGACTCTTATATTGTAGTTTAATTTTCCTCGTCCGTTGAAGTGTATGTTCCTCAAGAACCCTTTTGAAGATTATTTTCTGATCGCATCCGGTTTCCTCATGCGTTAATTTCAAATTTCAATAGATCCAGTTAAACCTTTTATCCTGCATCACCTATTCAACATCCTTTTCCTTTGTTGGGTTAATTCTCGCCTGCCTAAGCCTCTCTCTCAATACCCAAACCCTTTGTTAAAAAAAACTCGCTGCTATGTCGCGGGGGTGGAGGCGGAGGAAGAGAAGTATTTTCTTTCTGTAGTTATTCCCATTACCCTCCAAAGTGTGCGCATTTCTACAGGCCTGTGAATATTGATGATCAGTGAGTCAGTGGGTGAGTGAACATGGGGCTATATATTGTATGGACTCGCTTTGCATTGGGAGCCGCCTTTATCTTTACCAGATTTTATCTTTGCGGGACTGCGCTCTCATGGTACAAATATACCCCAATTTCTGGTATACACCTTTTTACCAAATTTTGTTTCTTTAAATTCAATTGTTTAAAAAGGGTTTCGAACGCCCATTTTGGATTAAAGATTGTGACTGTTCTAATGTTTTCTTATAGTGTGATGGTACACCGTATAAAATTTAATTTCTCTAGCTTGAACGGTGAGGGAAAGGGTATTGGGGGGCATTTTCGATCAACGATGTCGACTTTTTCATAATATCGTAATATTTTCCTACAAGTGATAAAACACCTTTATGCTAAATTTCGCATCTCTAGCTCAAACGGTGTATAAAATGGATTTTTTGTTTCCGTGATTTTGGATTCACGTTTGCGCCTTTATATACATTTTGTAATACTTTCGTAGACCGGGTGACGTTTCGTCCAAAAACATTTTGTCCATACGCCATTTAGTTCAGGGAGATTTAGTCCATAGACATTTCGTCCACAAGAAAATTCTTCCATTGACTTTCTCCTCCACGAGACATTTCGTCCAACGAATTTTTCGTCCACATACATTTCTTCCAATCTACTTTTGGTCCAACGGATTTAACGTCTACAGGACATTTCGTCCAATCGATATTTAGTCCAAAGGATTTTTCGTCCAATCCATATACTATATAGCCCCATGGTCACTGACTGAGCATCAACACTCAAAGACCAAACTACTGGCGCTAGAGACACCAAATTTAGTATGAAGGTGTATGACCATGAGTAGGCAACGGGAAAAGTCCGACGTTTTGAAAAAGTCGTCATCTTGGATCCAAAATGACCGCCAAACCCGTTGTTGTATAGAATAGGGAGCCTAAACGGCTGAGGCTACTGAAATGAAATTTTCTGTGAAGGAACATTATCACTAGTAGGTTACGAAAATATTTTTCAATTTTCTAAAACTCGCCATCTTGGATTAAACATGGCGGCCATAAAAACTATTTTCCACACCGTTTGAGCTAGAGATACGTAATTTGATATGAAGTTGTATCATAACAAATAGTTAATGAAACATTACAAAATATTACAAAAGTCTCCATCTTGAATCCAAAATGACCGCCCAAAACACATTGTACGCAGCCTAAACCGCAGGAGCTAGAAAAAGTGAATTTGGTACGAAAGTGCATGATTACTCTAAGATTACGAAAATATTATCCAATTGGTGAAATATCTTTTGTTGCAGTTAAACTTCTTTATACTTTCGCTTGATTTTGGTAGTGAAAATGCTGAAAAACTTTAAACACCGATATCTTGCAAACTATGCGTCGTAGCGCAAAAATAAGCCCAAATTGCATTTTTGTAGAAAATTCGCTTTTTAGTGGCGGTGTCGAATCTAGCAAAAACGTTATTTTTAGAGTAAAATCAGAACTTTGGGTTGCATTTTTGTGGGTTGCGCTACTGGTGGCTACTTTCCTCATGCATGCGCACTATGATTACCTCATTATTACCCTGTTTATTCCGTATTGATACCACCATTAGATGTCGTGAGATATATATATATATATATATATATATATATATCAAGATGGAGTTTTCAGTTTCTGACGTCATAGATTCTGGCTATTTTGATTGGAATTTTCTTCTTTGGGGTGTATTCCAGAGTAAGATAACCTTTAATCCATCTTGATATGATCAATATAACGCGAGAAATTAAAAGGTAAATATTTCACAAAATGGCCGCCGCAATTAAGTGATGGTGTGTATTTTGAAAAATCCGAGATAGCTATATTTCTCGGAGTGTCATTCTGAACGAAATGCCGTTTATTCTACTTTTCTAGCAGATACTTTTATGTCTCCAAAAATTCAAAATGGCGTCCTGGAGAGCTTCAGGTTCGTTTAATCGTCCATTTGCAACATTCTTTTTCCTTAACTCGATATGGCAAACACGAATCTGAAGTGCTTTTATGTGTATATCATCTCTAAATAAGAAAATCTTTTCTAAAATTCGTTAATTTTTAACAGTGGATTATATAGGAATTAGATATATTATGCATTAAATTCATCAATTATGATCAGAAATGTAATTATCAGTTAATATGACGGCCGGAAACTATTCCACGTTACATGTTGTGCATTGTCCGATTTGAATTTCAGGCTTCGCTTCTCATGTTCACTACATTATCGTTTCCTTGTGGATGTCAATGAAGAAGCCGAAATTCTTTCATTTAGCCAAGATGGCCGTGTCCGGAATCTATATCACGTACCACGTTATCAATAGTTTTTTTCGGATTGGAAGTTGCTACTGCTTTACTTAAGCAAATCATTGCTTATTTCATATCGATAGCTCATTTACAACGCGAGATAATGAACAAAATTTTTCAACGCCTGCCATTGGTGACGTTACAACGTTATTCAACGCTTTGGATATATGCACTTATGCAGCTAAAATCTGTATACATGTGCACTAATATCTTTATTCATTTTTCCTAACTCTGTATCTATTCAGCCAATCGCTAATGTTAAAAACCATATCTTGGGACAACTTTTCCAGTTAAGCAAGGGAGCTTTCGGTACACGTGCACTAACGACCATACAAAAGTACGCTCGACCCACAAAATCGCGTTTTTGAGGCTCTTACATGTCATTTTTCAAATGTCGAAATTTTCATGTTCTAAAGCGCATTACAGGTATTACTGATTATGTTACTATCAACAATTTTTTTATGTGCGGCGTACGTTTCGAGAAAGTCAACACCGTTGGTTTTCCCAAATGTATATATGTATCTATATACTATATAGCCCCATGGACACTGATTCCCTCAATGACTGACTCACCCATATAAATTCACAGGCCAAATTACTGGAGCTAGAAACACCAAATTTGGTATGAATTTGTAGAACCATGAGTAGGTAAACGGAAAGATCCGACATTTTAAAATAGTCGCCATCTTGGATCCAAAATTGAAGCCAAACCCATTGGTATAGAATAGAGAGCTTAAACGGCTCATGCTACAGAAATGAAATTTGGTATGAAGATACATTATCACTAGTAGGTTATGAAAATGTTACCTGATATATTGAAAATGACCATCTTGAATCCAAAATGGCCGTCAAACTTATTGTTCTATAGAATAAACAGCCTAAACCGCTGGAGCTACTGAAATGAAATTTGGTATGGAGGTACATTATCAATAGTAAGTTAATAAAATATTACACAATTTACTTAAGGACGCCATCTTGGACCCAATATGATTAAAAATCTATTGTTCACAAAGTTTGACCTAGAAATACGAAATTAAGCATGCTTTAGTAGTTTAGGAAAATAATATTTTTTTTGGCCAAAAATCATTTTCTACACAGAAGATTGGATCTTATTTAAAAATAAAGAACATCTGATACGAAACAGGTGAGTGATATACTGTAATTTAATAATTTATACATGTAGCTTGTTTTCGCATAATTTAGTAGAATATGAATTTAAAATTAAAAATTACATGTACGGTAGTTATAGTTTTACTTTGCCAGACTACAAAGTCTCATTTTTCGTTCAGATTTTCACTACTGTACTCTATTCTAGTTTCGAAATGTAAATGGGTATTACTTTAGCTTGCGTACGTCGGGCGTGATTATACCGAACGAAATTAGTCACAGGTTCACGAACCGCAATGACGATAATGGTACATCATATGAGACACGTTTTCTCCCAAAATCAAGACAGATGTCGAATGAGCAATAGCGAACGAAGAAGGATCAGAAAAAGCCACGTTAGATATTTTGGTAATTCTTTACAAAATGTCATTAAACGCGATACACATAAACTTTAATAGACATCACCTCTGACTGCTCCATTTTTGGTTCAAAATGGAATGACCGACGTATACTAGAGAAAAGCCTTTAAATATAATATAGCGCTTCGAGTCTACAACATTCCATTATCGTACTTTTGCACTATATGTACTACGAGCCAAAGCCGACTCGAGGGGTGTTTGAACTGTTCCTGCGAACAGAGCGACACGATTTTGGGAACACCAAACATTTCGGATCAGAGTAGGCCTATATCGTATGAGCTCGGGAAATTAAATTAATATTTATGATGACGCATCAAAAATTTGGAACAGAGCGCCGATTAATTTAGAGCCGGCTCTGCTTCGAACCATGTACATACACACATTTACAAACATATATTTTCACTTTTTATCTTTCTTACTGTTTACAAGTTAAGCTACAGGGATTGGTATAAAAGGCAGGTTAGGTTACACATTTCACACAATAAGTTACCGTTGGGTGGATTACTGCCCCGTACCATGTGCACACATTTACTTCTCTTATATAAGCACTTTGAGATTTCACAAAGTTGACGAAGGTTGGATTACTTCCCTGACAAGCCCTGAGATACCGTAAAATAGGGTAATAAGCACCAGATTTATTTTTCTTAGCCAGTTGATAGAATTAAATTCATATTTTTTACAGGGCATCCATTTTTTTAAGGCTCTAAAACGATTTTAAGAAAAGTGGCGGACTCTATTTCTCCCTGGTAAAACAATAATACTAAAAACGGAACCTGAAAAAAATAAATGAAAAATAAAATGTGGATAATTAGCATACAACAAATAACAATGATGAAATAGGACAGAAAAATCAAATAGAAATGGGGACAGAAGTAAACAGACCCGAGGATGATCATGAGGAAGACAGTGCAACATCAAAAGTTGAAACAAACGCCTCGGCCGAAACAGGAACAAAAGAGAAAGACTCTATATGGAACTACAATGTAGAGGAAAATCGTTACAGGCTCACAGCATTGGAGGAACCGCAAGTTTTGACGACTGCGCTTCGACACCTGGTGAGGAAGCTACACTATGATGGAGAGAGAATAATATTTCCGACGCCAGATGCTGTCGACAGAATTTAATTAAAAAGGAACAACTTGCCAACGGATCCTAAGGACCTATTAGAACTAGTGGATCAGGTCTTCGAAAGGAGATCCGAGGACTTCAGATTAAACGAAATTTACAAAGATTTTGTAAAGTTGCATAGTAGAGTGGTCTTGGACTCCAAGGAGCCATGGCCACGATGTTATGCGCATACAAGATTTTCAAATTGAAATGCAGCCTGAGCAGTGTTCTGTGCTGCAACTTAATGCACAAGGTTCTAGATTGGTTGGTGCAGAGCTGAGGAAATTGTCAGAGGAGCAGGTGGACATACTGTGTCTTCAGGAACCTTACACTTATAAAGGCAAATTTAGAAACTTTACGTCATCCAAAATTATAATATCAGGAAACAAACAAAAATCCGCCATAATAAATTTGAATATTTTTTTTTTCAAATAGTAGAACTAACAGAATATGTAGACGAATGGACCAAATGAGCAGAAGCATTGACTAGAGATTTAAGATTTATAATCATCTGCATGTACTTTCAGTTTCGGCACGATATCGAACGATATCTGATAAAATTAAAAAATATTCTAAATTATTATCGCAACCAAAAAATCTTAATAACGTGATGCGAACGCCAAATCCTTCTTATGGTTTATTAATATCGCAAATAACCGAGATAGAATAAGAGAAGAACTTCTAGAAGAGCTGATTTTTGCAAATAAGTTTATCTTTCATAATAGGGAAGGAGAACCTTTAGTAACCGAGCCGGAGCTAAGACTAATATAGACGTGACACTAACTACATTAAATATGGCCAAAAACTGCTGGAGGGTCCTGGATGGAAGTACGTGCATTGATCATAATGTAATAAGATTCAATATCCAACTAAAAATGAGGAGGCAGCACAGAGCACTGTAGAGGAAGAAGAAGAAACTTTTAGATATAATGTCAGAAGAATAAATAATGAGAAATCCCAAAGAAATTTACAACTGCCAGAAATAACATCAGATATTAACCTCGAGGATTTGGCTAATGAAATAGAACAATCTACAATCCCGACAATGAAAACAGCACTGCCACCTCAAAAAATAAACTCAAAAATAACATCACGACAAAGATGTTATCAGAAAGCCAGAGACATAAACTTAAGAAAATAGAGAACTAACTGAATATCGAACTGAAAAAAGAGAATGTAAAGAAAGATTAGAACAAAGAAAAATCGAAACCATGGACAAATACGTAGAAACTAATTTGATGAGACATCATAGGACTATCAGAAGTGTGGTGGAAGAATGAAGAACACTTGGAACTAGCGTCGGGCACACGTTCTACTTTAAAGAAAAAGAAAATGGAAAACCGACAGGCGTTGGCTTTATAATTAATAAAAACCTGAAATCACAGATCACAAAAATATAAGGAATTTCAGATAGAATCGCACGGGTAATAATAAAGATAAACAACATATACAGTATAGAAATTATACAAGTGTATGTTCCAACAACCTCACATCCGGCGGAACAAATCGAAGACTTATACGAGGAGATACAGAAGATTTTGTATAGTAGCAAATCGCATTACAAAATTTTAATGGGAGACTTTAATGCGAAAGTTGGAGCAAGGCAGGGCAGTGAAACGAAAGTGGAAAACTTTGGATTTGTCAAAAGAAACCAGAGAGGAGAGAAGTTAGTGGAATTCTCAGAAGACAACAGACTGTTCATTTCCAATAAATTTTTCAACAAACCGCCCAAGAGGAAGTGGACATGGAAAGGGCAAATGGGAACGAAAACGAAATAGACTACGTTCTATCAAATAACAAAGTAATTCTGCAAGACGTATCTGTTCTGAACAGTTTCAAAGTCTCGAGTGATCATAGGATGGTGAGATGTTAGCTGAAACTAAATTCTACATTTGAGAGAAAGAAGCTTATCAGAGGAAAACCGCCACTTTTAGATATGGAAAATCTAGGGGAAAACAGAGAAACATTCGAGATAGAACTAAGCAACAGATTCAGCGCCTTGGAAAAGTTAGAGGATGAAGAAGACATCAATAGCAGAAATAAAATACTGACCGAGATAATAAGAGAGACATCCAAGGAAATAGCAGACACCAGAAAGAAATGAGAGAGCAAGATCTCAGAAGAAACTAAACTCTTGATGACGAAAAGAAGGGAAATGAAAGAAGAGGAAAATTACATAAAAAGGACTGAATACATAGAACTAAATAAAACCTTAAAGAAGAAAATAAGAGAGGCTGTACGGAGATATAACGAAAATCTTGTTAGAAATACAATCGAGGAAAACAAGAGTTTGAAGAAAGCCAAACAGCAGCTCATGGTAGGGAAAAAGCAAATAATTGCAGTTAAGAGACCAGACGGGACCGTAACACGAAATAAGGAAGAAATTGTAAAAATATTTGAAAAATTCTACAGAGAATTGTACTACTCCGAAGAAGAGCTAGGAAATGAAGACTCAGAAAAAAATGATGTAGATGTCCCAGATGTAATGAAAGAAGTGAATAAAGTACTTCGAGGGATGGAGAGCGGAAAGTCGCCAGGAGAAGATGGACTCACAGCAGAGATGTTTAAATGGGGTGGTGAAAACATGAAAGAGGAACTTGCGAAAAATATTCTCAATGTGCCTAAGGAAGAGAGAAATATCCAGAAGATTGAATAATACTGTTATAATGTTGTTGTACAATAAAGGGGACAAAGAACGCGTCAAAAACTACAGAACAATTAGTTTACTGTCAGTTCTATACAAAATGTTCACCAAAGATATTTTGAATCGTATTGAACGTGACATGGATTTTACCCAGGGAAGAGAACAAGCCATATTTCGTCAGGGATTTAGCATAATGCACCACATACAAACATTGAATGAAGTAATGGATAGGACTAATGAATATGAACTTCCACTATGTTTGGGATTCATAGATTTCGATAAAGCTTTCGATTCGGTCTCCTTGTCAGCAGTACTCGAAAAGGCATCGAAAATGCGTACATCAAGCTACTGCGAAACATTTATTCGACTGCCACATCTGTCATCTGTCATCAAGAAAGTGAAAAATTTTAAGTTGGAAAGCGAGTGAGGCAAGGAGATTCAATTTCCCCAAAACTGTTTTCTGCGGTCCCGGAGAGAGTGTTTCAAAATTTAAACTGGGATAAAGTTGGAATTAAAATTAATGGCGAATATCTTCATCACCTACGGTTCGCTGATGATATAGTCCTGTTTGCTTCAAATGCGGAAGAACTACAAACCAGAATGGAAGAACTGAATAATGAGAGTTCGAAAATAGGCCTTAAAATGAATTTAAGTAAAACAAAGGTCATATACAATCAAAATGCTGCAAAAAGGGAAATAAAGATTAGCGGAGAGACAACAGGCATAGTTGATGAGTATGTTTACCTAGGCCAGCTCAAAACATCGAATGCCAAGTTGACTGATGAAATAAATAGAAGATGTAAGATGGCGTGGAGTTCGTTTGGAAGATTATATTTTATTTTCAAAATCAAACTCCCAATGTGTTTGAAGCGTAAAGTTTTTAAACAATGTGTCTTACCTTTGTTGATGTACGGCTGTTAAACTTGGACATTGAATGCGCAAGCGACTCAAAGATTGAGAGTCACACAAAGAGCAATGGAGAGATGCATGCAAGGAATAACCAGGAGGGGCAGGAAGAGAAATGAATGGATTCGAGCACAAACAAAGGTAGAGGATGTAATGAAGACTGCGAAGAAGATGAAGTGGAAATGGGCCGGTCACATAGCTAGACAAACAGATGAAATGTGGAAGACAAATGTACTACATTGGATTCCTAGAGAAAAGAAACGACCGAGACGACGTCAAAATGCCAGATGGGTAGATGAAATCAAACGTTTTTCAGGAGCTACATGGATGAGGATATCAGCAGACCGAGATATGTGGAAAGAAAAGGGGGAGGCCTTCATCCAGCAGTGGATAGGAAACGGCTGAATATGATGATGATGATGATAAAAGAACACCAAGTCCGAGCCGCTGAAGCTAGGTACGAAACGAAATTGGCATAAATATGTAACATCAGGAGTAGTTTACGAGAAAATTACGAAATTTAAAAAAGTTGCCATAACATTTTTATCTAAATTTTGTAATTTTCCCGTAATTTACTCTTGATGATTCATCAGCATATCAAATTTTGTTTGTCTAACTTCAGTGGTTTGGACTGGGCTTACTTTAGATATATAGGTGATTTTTCGCAATTTTGATTTAAAATCGCGATATATTCAAAATTTTTATGTAAGCAACTTTGTAGGACATTTACATTGCGAATCCTCTCAAATTTTCAATTTAAAAACTGTTCTATAAAAATTTAAAATCCGCCTTTAACCGCAATTTTTTAATATGGCGGCGCGAGCGGCTTTCCTCCAACCTAAGATTACAAATTTAGCATTGTAGTTAGGTCTCTTAACTGTACAATCGTGCCAAATTTTAAAACTCCTCAACCTTTTGCACCCAAAAAGTACCTAATGACTGGACTCTATGGGGATGTCATGGAATATCCGGATGGATAGCTGGTAATTTTCTGATGTCGGCTAACATCTGGATAACAGGTAATATTCGGATGACGGATAAAATCCGGTTGGTTGAATGGATACCGGATAATTTGTTATCTGGTTGTCTGGAAATTTAAGCCATCCCAAGAAGACAGCATAGAGACATTAATACTGTAGGATTTGGCTCGTATTAGCTCGACCCGACTCGAAACTCGAGTGAACTTCGAGTCAAGTTGGGCAATATTTGCCGAGTCGAGTTGAAAGATTTCTCTTATGAGTCGAGTCGAGTTTAACGTTCAAGGCCCTGGCCGCTAACGTCTCCATTGCTGTCCCAAACCTTAGGCCATAGATCCTGTGAGGCTTAAATAAATTCAAATTCAAATTTCTCTATCACTCTTCTGCCAGAACTCGCTTGAGTCATGACTAGTCTCATTATCGTCAATTGTCTGGGTTTGTGGGCATGAGTGCTTCTTAGACGAAAACAACAATACTAAGTTTTAGTTAAACACAATATCATGTATGTTTGGTCTTCTTTTGGAACTTACCTGAAGCACGAAGAGTTGGAAATAATTGGAACAGTGTCTAGCAGAGGACAGAGAGAACATTTCTATGGATTGTTACAAGGTAAGATGTCTAAATTATTTTGGACATTATTTTCGATAACCCATAATTGCAGTCTGCTAAATCTTACGAAACATATTTGTGTGCCTAAACCAGGAAATATAATGAAAAGTAAAATAATAAAATGTTAGTGAAGTCGTTCAAATTAAAGCGAAATTGAACTTCGGTAGTTCTATTCTGTACACTTACATAAAGAGAAACAATACATTAAAGCATATTTCCGTTACTATTGACGCATTAACACATGCAATGATACACATAGCTTTTACTATTCCCTATATCCGGTGTATAAGACGTATAAACTTCTCAAGAAGCAAGACTTGCAAGACTCTTGCAAGCAAGACCAAGACCAAGACTGGGCGAGCAAGACCAAGACCAAAACCAGGGATACCGATGCAAGACCAAGACCAAGACTGGGTGTGCAAGACCAAGACTGCTAAGAACGAGACAGCTGCAAACAATATTCCATAATATATTAAAGGAGAGGAGCTGTAACAGTCTAGGTTTCGTAGCAAGAACGATTCATCTCCCGGAGCTGTCTCATTGTCGTGTCAAGTGCTGTTCACCGTCTGACCACTACAGGCACTCAACTACTCAAGAACTTGGCGCTCATCCTTCTGTTTACTTCAGTCAACGTTCAACATAATGCTAGTGAGTTTATGCATGTATTGTTTGTTTGTGCTTCAGTTTGTTGTCGTTATGAGTGCATCCAATCAACTTCTTGAAAGTTATTTAGATAATTCTGGTTCAGATCCAGATTATATTCCGGAAAGTGATGAAGATGACTGTAGGCCTAATTAAATGTAAATACAACTGATTACTTATGGTCAGTCTGAGTGATCCGGTAGGCCTATTAGTGTAGATGTTACAAACTCGACTATACCTTTGCCAGTCGTACTAAGTGGAGATATGTTCTATAGGACAGCTATGGTGCTACAACTTCACTATATACTGTGCAAGCACAGGAAAGTCGTACTACTATATGTACAATGAAAGTACCGGATAGAAAGGTCAGAATGTAGTTATAGGCAAGATCAACCATTTTTATAACAAACGACATCAGTTCCAATGTAAAAGAACTGTATCTGTTTTCCGATAACTGCTCAGCTCAGAAGAAGAATATGGTATATGTTTTCTGATGCAGTGCTTGTGCACTTTGGTTAAGAGGTATAAAAGGTTTGGGAAAATTATTCACAGGTATCCATAGCCGGGACACTGTTTTTTACCCTGTGACCGCACTTTCGGTGTTATTGAAAAGGAGAGGCGGAAAAGGGAACGTGTTTTTGTTTCTAAAGACTACGCTGGCATGGTTAAAAAGGAATCAGAAAAGTTTGTTGTTGTAGAAGCCAAACAACGTATGTTTTTAGACTTCTCAGTCCATTTCAAAGAAAAGTTCAAAACATTACAAACCTTGTATGCTAAGTCTCAGGAAGAAACAAATTCACAACATAAGATCAAAAAGTCTATTTCCAAAAATAAAGGCAATAAGTGTACCATATCGAAGTACAGGTGTGTGGAATACACCAAAGATGACATGTGTGTAGTTCTTCGGCATTACTAAAAGAAGCATTGCAGATTGAGAAACCAAATACCACTTTATCCCTTCCAGACTCCGACAATGTACTTTATCATGGGCCTTTCAGTATTAAATAGCTAAAGTTCAAAGATGTGAAGGAGTTAGTAGTAAACCCCCAGACTGCTTGTGGTTTTATAATGAACTGATACAAGAAGATGATGCTCAGGGCAACGTGAGTGATGACAACGTGGATAATGATGATGAATAGTACACAATAGAAAAGAAAACATTACCTATTTTGAAACTCAATGTACTATTATGTAAATAAAGTGTTTTTATCACAAGACTCGCATTGTTTTCTTATTAGAACCAACTGTATATTGAATATTATATTTATTTGGAGCAAGAACGGGATATCTCCAATATATATAAATTAATTACACATACAATACATTATATTTTATTAAAATATTATTGCTATTGGTTTCATTGAGACAAATTCTAATATAATACCGAATATAAAAAATCTTTAAAAATGAATCTTTATAAAGTTTTTTCCCTATTCCTGAAAATTTTCAAAAATTGGAGCTGTCCCCTTCTTGCACCGACGTCTTCAATTGAGAAATTCGCAGATTATGTTATTTGGGTCGGTGATGACGAATGTGAAATGTTCTTATTTCATACGAGATTACAGTTACTTCAGAAAAAACTATTTAACATAGCAAAAATTACACAGGGCTTCCACCACACTGTAACATAAATTTGAAGCCACGCCAATATTTTATGTATAGTACTAACTCAACTCATCTGGCTCTTCATTTCGCGACCAACACACACACACACATGGTTAAGAATTAATTTAAGAAGTCCTGTAGTGAATAGCCAGATGCACGACATTCTAAATAGAGAAAACTCTGGTGTCCACAGAATTGAGATAAATCACCTTGAATACGACTATTCCACGTATAAAGTAAACAGTTGCGTTTTAGTAACTTTATATGATACGGTATATTTGGTGGAAGCCCGAGCTGTCCATATATTCACCATGACCCATTTTACAAAAATAAACGGCAACCCAATGCTCATCGTACTTATTACTAAGATCAGTATTTATAATTAGCGCTGCTGGCAATGTATTATTAATAAAGCGAGGGAATTGATCTGCAGCATATACATCTATAAAATGACCCCGGGGCAAATTTCGCTGTAATGCCTCATAGAGTTCAACGGTGTTTAACATTTCTTTAATCAATATATATTTTTTACATTGGAACTCAATTTCCAGTTCAGAGGAGAATTCACCGTAAATCTGCTCTCACAGTAGATGGTAGTGCTTGGTTAAAGTGAACCTCTAATCGTACACTTCCCTCTCGCTGTAGGCCATTATGAAACGCCGCACCGGCACTAGAATCAGGAGTTAAATTAAACACCAGTAGAGTATAACCATTAGGATATTCGGCAAACGAAATATCATTACCTTGATTAGAATAATAAATACCAGAACCTGTAAATAACGTAGAATATGCTTGTATATATAGCTTATTATCTAAATCTGGTTGTAATGGTTTAGATGGGGCGGGAGTTCGGTCAACATACAATGTAAAGAATGACATACTGAAATGCTTAAAATTAAACGGATTTGCCTGATATGTACCATTGAAAGCGAATTAGTAACAAACCCAATAATAATACGTTTAGACATTATCCCGGAAAACAGATCTGGACGTATGGTGTCCATAATATCTTGAGGTAAAGTTTCTGTCTTCACCTACACTTGTGTCATAGGATATTTTACTATAAATTTAGGATTTTATAATACTTTATTTTGTGCTTTTTTCACCGTGGACGATACATCAAACTTATTTACAAGCAGTGTTACATATGTAATTACAACTCGGCCCTCAGCCGCAGCTTCACCCATTAGACAAAATACTGCTTTGGAAGGAATCAGCTTAATACGTAACTGTACACAACTCAATAGAAATTCCTTATGATTGAAAATATCATCGTGAATATAGTCCAGTAATTCAAAAGGGCGACATAACCCCGAGAGAAGAGAACGCTGATTAAAACCAGAATTAGCAATATCAACCACACTATCCATTTAACCGGCAATATCTTTAAACCACATCACCGTCTGAAGATGAGTTGTTTTTGCATTGGCATTAAAATTCAATAGTTTTTCAATATACTAGCGTTATGGATATGTGTGGGAAGAATAGGAAATTAGTTGATTATTCAGATATATCTGTACCTCGCTGAACATTGCCCTGAGAAAATCATTTACAGGACCAATTTTCTTATCGGCAGACGTTAAATTAGAATCATCCGTTTTAGTAATTTTACCTCTAATATGCAGCTTGTATGGGGTAAATCAATATAATCATCACCGTGATCGGGGACTACAAACTCTATCGGAGTACTATCAGCTACTGAGGCTACAGGTTTATACGGCACTGTTTTATTACCAATAATACTTTTTTTCAGTGGGCAGACACGCAAATAGATCTAATTCTGATTTCGTACGCTCACCCTGCAATTTTGCTTTTCTGCTGTTAATACTCACACTAGTTTATTTTTATAATACCGTATTATATGTCACGACGGCGAAAATGTAGTTTTATACATACACTGCCGTATTGGAAAGGAACTGGATTACCCGTGCTAACTCTTAAATTAATAATAATTTAGTCAAACTGTTTACGTTGTGCGGGAACATAATGAGGATTTTTTTAAAGATATGCTCATTACTAGCGCCATACTCTTTAATATTAGTATTTATAATACGCAGAAGTGGCGCAACAGTATCGCCTACCAGTTGAGGTTCTACAATGTTGCTGTAAATATACAAGTGTGTGGGTAGCGATATCTGTAAATCTGGCGGATAGCGCGCATGATAGACGAGTGCGATATTTTCTTGTTGTATATGATGAAAACATAGTATTTTGGGTAATTCGTTTGATAGGTGTACTTCTTCTACACTCTCTGCATCTTTTCTTACTCTACTGACCTCAATGCGTTTTACCGAAGCTTTAACTTTTAATTGTAAATTCAATTTATCACTTCTATGGTTAATTTGAGATAGAATATCATCAACCTGATAATAATGACCGGGTATTACTTTAGTTATTTTCCAGCTTTCTTTAACCTTGCCCCTGTAATAATTATTATTAGTATTTTTGGAAACATTCTGAAATGACGTTGTAAAATTTACTTCGACAACAGCTGTTTCCCACACACCTTTCTCCAGCACGATAGGATGATACAGTTTTGTAGTATAACATGTGAGAATATTTTGCGGGAATTACTTCATAGAACTATTACTGGGTTGTGTGTGGCAAAAACTGGTCGACTCCAGAAATATCTCTCTTCTGCGTCCTTTTTCCTTTACACCACCACCTGTTTGATTATTTTTTAGTTTTCTTCACCGACCCGCCTCGTACCAACACTTGATTTATTTTATTTTGAGCTTTATTTTTAAATTACGTTTTGCTTCCTGCCAGAGTAATTTTAAATCTTCTTCAACGGGTGTATTACTATTTAGTACGCCTCCGGCCACATTAATTCCAGTAGGTAACAGCTCTTTAAAACAGTTTCTGCACCTTGTTTTAAAAATTGATATACAGTACGGCATAAACGACCTACAAAGCTAGCAATACCCTATCCTTCTTCGTTGGTGCACCTCAGCACGTTATAACCACTACTGGCTTGATGCGAATAATATTGGAAATAAGGATCAATCATTTTTTCTGCTATATATACAAATATAACACTAGTTTATAATACTGTATTATTACCATCCTTTTTCAGGCATAGAAAAAGGTCTTATTTCCATTTTATAACCACACACATCTACGTTACCTCTTAACAGAGTGCAGTATGGGCTCTAACGTTTCTGGTCTTCTAAGGGAATATTATAAGATTGCCAATTACCTAGTTCTAAATTACAAAATGCACATCTTACAATATCGGGTAAGCTAACAAAATAAAAACCGCACTCTGCAAGTTTAGGTGACGGAACTTCCCATTGCCCCGACCTTTTAAATGTTGCTAACCGTTCTTCAAATTTGATACAGTAATACATGAATTAAATGAAGTAGGATAACTCTGCCACCGAACAAGTAAAAGTTTACCTTTAGCTTCTAAAATTTCGTCTATTTCGTAAATTTTGGGCAGTGGCACCGCTTGTAGCAGATGGTTAACCTCTTCGGAAAATGTACCATCAATCTCATCAACATTTATATTCTGTAATACATAAACCACTTTCTTTTCCTTATATTGTATTTGTTTTATTTTAAATATTTCCAGAGTCCAATTTTCTTACTAGCCTTTTGAAAATGTCGTTTTTCCTTAGTATTTCGCACAGTATTCCCTTCTTTATATTTTTTGCCTTAACACTACTACGGGCCTGTTTCACCAGCCTATTCCACACTTGTTGAAACGTATCTTGGTTCACTAGAGCAGGTTGTAATTTGTGTGCTTAATGTGGCATAGCATTATATCCCTGAACGTGTTGGAGACCACATATATTTCGCGGTAAGTCTTCTTCGCTGTAAAATATTTCAATTCTCTGCTTCAGGCTGCGATGAAAACGTCCTACGAGGCTTGCCTTAATATTGGAGTTTTCGGTTGTGAAAAATGAATATGTTGCTTTTTTAAGTACGCCTGGAATAGTCTGTACCTTTTTCTGTTTGTATCCGCAGAGGTTTACGCCAAGTAGATGCAAATATTTTCTCGAATTCCTTATCACAGTCTCTATCGTCAGACGGTTGAAACCCTGATCTACATAAACCGGAAAACCGTCAAAAAAGATAAGTACCTAATGAAAAATGAAAAACCTCAGAATCTGAGAAGAGTTGATACAATCTTATGGGTTCGTGACCAAACATAAACACAGAAATACAGGACAAAAGATCAAAGTTAACCGGGAAAATAAGCATCTGGAGCCCAAAGGACACCATTCGTTTTGAAAAACCCGTTAAAAAAATGTTTACTTTCTACTCACCCTGGATTATCAGTATCGTATCGTCGAGTGACAAGTTTATCAGTGAACTTATAGGTAACTCCATTTGCTCATTTTCAATTTGACGATCGGAAAACCATTCTCCCCGTCCATAAAACGCTTAAAATATATAAACAAAAAGTATTTTCAGTTCATAGCTTTTAAACTAAATAATTTGGAAAAAAGAATCATTGAAATCTCTTGATTAGTTGTCAGGTTATATGTAGAAAACTGGTTTTGTCCTCTATTTTCCAATATGACAGTCGGATTCCTCCTCTACATGTCTACAACGCTTAAAATAACTGTGTAGTCATTTAAAGAAGCCTGCCAAGTTTTACGATTTTAAACTATCTACAAGCTACATATGTACCAAATGTATCAAATGCTATCAGCTGTGCTATGTGATACTTAGTTCTGAAGTGTTAGTTATTTTAGAATAAGAATGACTTCGTATTCAAACTATTAGAAAAAATTACACATCAGTGAAAGAAAGCAAGGAAATTATGTTGAAATAAGTGGCAGGTAATATAAAATATTCTGTATAATAAATCTTTTAGAATTTCTGGTTAATGGTTTTAGCCAAAGACTTGTTTTAACCTTTTCTGGGGGGGTGGGGAATCAAATGATGAACATTTTAAGATATCACAATAGGACAATTCACTAAAATGTTATAGCCAAAATACTGGTTTGGCTGTTATTTTCCAATATAGGGTACAGAGAGCATTCTGCTAACCCGGAAAACCCCTACAATAATCAATTAGTTATAATTTACATTTAGAGATTTAAATTATGAACAATTAAAAACAGAAAAATAGATTAGGATCATTTAGTCAAAAGGTATAGTTCTATGCATTTATAGGACCATTTACTCAGTGTGTATGCCGCCAATACATACAACGCCTTAAATGATTACTCAGATATAATTTACAATTGGGGAAATAAATTATAATCAAAGTAAGAAAAAAATCACAACAGGACCATATACTTAAAATTCATAGCCAAACAACCTATTTTAGTGGCTCAGCATTCATGCTCCAATTGTCAACAAAGCTTAAAATAAATAATTCGTAAAAATGTACATTTGTGACATTAAATGGTGAGAAACTTAAGAAAAAGAAAATTAAACTAGGAGCATTCAGTTAAAATTTATAGCAAAATAATAATAACAATTATTTTTTATTGCATCTTCCAATATGCTGGCTCAATGTGCACGTTTCTAATGCTTACAACGGTTAAAGTAACAAGTTTGATATAATTTATTTTATTTCCAAGTTTCATGTTTTCACAATGCCTGTCTGTATATCGGAGGAAAACTGCACTAACTTTCTTGCCAAACTCGTGCTGAGAAAATAATTTTGTAGATTTGACGACGCTCTTTCTGGAGGTATAGACAAAAATCCCATTGTTTGTTCTCTAGTAGAATTAGCAATTAATATTACAGCATTATGTCCCAAAAGATGTGAAACAAGTAGTATAGTATTGCAATAGTTACACAAAAGGGGGGAATTCTCAACATGTAGGCCCGCGGAATAAAACCGAGTGACCCCTTTTTCATTTAGCTAACCACAAAGTATATACAGTATGTGCTAAATGGTTATTAGGAACATATTACGTATTATTACATATATTCACGTCATACTACTGTAATAGTTACACAAAAATACAGTAAAATCCTGAAATAACTTACCAATTTTTGTTCATTCTATAATACTTTAGTAATACTAGCATGAATCGCACCCAAAAAGCAGGTGCTCGATAAGTTATGCTGGTTTTATGCAAGATACACCATGGAATACTGCTTTAATTTACGTTCGCAATCATTTTCAAATAGTTTGTAGAGCATATGATAGGAGGTAGTGATAGTAATACATGAAATTAACATTTTCATTGAAGCAGTACTTTATTACAATATTATGTTTCTATACTAAAAGTATCTGACTCGTGAAAGCAAAACGTGAAATACTCAATAATCAATCTGTTAACAAGTTTTTCAGCCATTTGATGTATATATTGTCTTCAATGCTATATATTTTCATTGTTTTTATAGTTTATTCCAGCAATAACCGCTATTTTTAATTTTAATTTTATAATTTAGATAAGTGTCAATTATTTTATGAACACCCTGTAATGACCACTCATTGGCAATTCATATTGTTGTGTTATCTTATCATCAAACCGAAAGAAGGCAAAAGCATAAAAGACACAAGAATGAGAATAACCAGAACAATAAGTAGGCAGGAACGCATACATTTCCAAATATAAGCAAAGTCAGCACTAATTCTACAAATGGCGACACCAGCAGGTGAGGAGAAAATAAGACAGCACCAGGGAATGAAACAACAATTTGACCTAACAAATAGAAGCACCAAGCGGAACCCATTAATGATAGCCTATAATATCCCATCAGAGTTAAAAGAAAAGGATGTGATAGAAGAACTGATAGAAAGAAACTTATACGAATTGACAGACGAGCAGAAACAACTTATTAAGCCACGATTTAAGACTGGCCCGAAGAACAAGGACAGATACCATCTGGTCTTCGAGACACCCAGACAGGTAAGAGAACGTATACTGCGAAACCCTAGAGTATACATAGGGACGCCACAAATGTGAAGGACTTCCTGGTAGTGACTACTTGCCTAAATTGCCACGATTACGGCCATCTCGCTGCACACTGCAGGAATGACACATGTTGTGGAAATTGTGGGGAGAAAAGCCACAAGAAGACCGACTGTAAAGACAACGAACAAAAAGTCTGCATACCATGTAGGATGAGGAAGAAGCTGTGTGGGGCCAGCAACCAACAGGAATGCCCTCAATATAAACTGGCTTTACAAAGAATAATATATAGGTTTGATTATGGACAATAATCCAAATTCGACCCATGATCAGGAACAAAAATCCACAAAAAGAAAGAACTGCCCATGCAGAATAAGGAGTAGGAACAGACTCATACAATTCAATAAAACCAAGAAATTGGAGATTCCAAAAAAGTGGATAAGCGAAGGAACATCAACCAAAATAGACAACTCCCTCATAATCAAGAATGGATACGTCGATATGCAACTTGAAGAACAAATAGTAATGCACTATATAAACCCAGACTTGACAACTTTTCCGAAAGTTTTTGCACAGCTTGTGGCTCTCACATGACGAATATGAAATCGAAAAATTGGAACACTATAACATTACACAAGAAAACGATAAAGAACTCAATATCTATTTGTCAAAAAATAGATACAACAGCAAATTTATGAATATTAAGTCATCAAGAGAGACATTCCTAGAAGACCTTGAAACAACCATGAACTTAATGGCAGGGATAAACGAAGAAGGAAGAGTAAAAATTACGATCCCGGCAGTAGGTATGGGCCTATGAAGAAAAGATCCCCAGGAGGTATTACATATACTTAAAAAATGGAGAAAAATATTAAGAACGTAGGCTTCGAGATGGTGGTGCAAGATAAGAAACTGTTTGAAGACATAAAAAGAATATGGAAAACAATCTGAGATGAAAGTGAGAGTGACTGGTCGAACTCCGAGTCGGAGAAGGAGGAGGAGAGAGACCTCATGGTGAAAGAAGAACAAGACCAAGAGCTCGAGAATAGAGACGGTGCAAATTGCCACGATAAAAATTATCTGAAGAAAAAGAGGAGAGGATGGAAATCCTGGATTTCACAAAAGAAAGAAAAACAAGGAAACTCCAAAAGAAAACAACATAGAACTAGAAACCACAAAAGAGAACAACTGCGAAGGAACTGGTGAAGGATCAGCTGAAGAAGACGAACCAGAGGATGGGAATAACCCTAACATTCTTTATGATAATCTAAATAAGGCCTAAATACTCTCAAGACTAGAGGAACCCCAAATGCTCGTAGCAGCTCTAAAACCATTGTTAGGAATATCCATAGCAATGGGGAAAGTATTACCCTCCCGGTGATTGACGAGGTGGACAGGATTCATCTGCGAGCAAACGGAATTACCTCAGATCCGCGAGAACTATGAAAGCTGGTGATTAGAGTCTTTCAAAGATGAGATAAGTGCTTTCAACTTCACAATGTATACCGTCAATTTGTGATGGCATATGGACGAGTGATTTTCGAACCGATACTAAAATTTCCAGCATGAGAAATCCATAAAATGTTCAAATTTGTCCAAGTCAATCTAGACAGATCCAAGCTAGCCACACACGAACTTAGGCTATACTGTGACAAGGAGCAAGTGGATGTAGCGTGTGTCCAAGAACCTTATACCAATAAGGGCAAAATGACGGGAATGAGAACAAATGACAGAATACTAATACCAGATGATCCAAATCCAATGGTGGCTGTGAATATTTTTAACAAGAAAATAGATGTACTAGTAGATTCAAAAAACAATTGCAGGTGGATCCAGGCGCTGAGCATGGGTCTGGGAGGTGACAAAATAACACTTGTAAATATATACAGCCAATTCTCTATGCCAGCTGATATCTTTGTACATAAACTTGAAAGAATTTTGGAGGGGTTTTATAAGGGAAATGTAATGATTTTGGGAGACATAAACCTAAATCACCGCTTTGTCACTGCCCTGAAACGAACGAAAAAGGACAAAATTACGAGGATACAATAAATCTATATCAGCTACTTGTCCAAAACAAGGCAGACCAACCGCCAACTTTTCAGGGAAGGGCTGGGGCGGCAAGTAATATAGATGTGACTGACAACCTGAACGCATGCTTAAATGGATAGAAAGTAATGGAAGATGTTACCACGAGCCAGGACAGCGTCATTGCCTTCAATATAGACCTAGCGAACAAAGATGGTAAACAATTTAACGAAGAACCAAACATTATTAACTATAACGTAAAAAAACTAAAACTTCAAAAAATTAATAGACAAATTAAAACTACCACAAATCGAAGAAAATGCTGACCTAAAGGACATGGCAAAAGAGACAGAAAAAGAAACTATTGAATCAGTAATGAAACGGCACCGACACCAGGAAATAACAACCGCAAATTGCTCTGGACTCGGAGTTTGGATAGATTAAAGAGAAAAATGAAAGCAAGCAGAAAAAGCTACCGAGCGGCTGGAGACCACGAACTGAGAAGAATAAGACTTAACAACTATAGACAAATAAAGCAAAAATTCGATAAAGAATTATACGAAACCAAAAAGAAAACTTGGGCTAAGTTTGTGGATGAAAACCTATGTAAGGATATCTGGGGTATGCCTTACAAGATCGTAATGCAAAAACTAAAAACTAAAAGGATATTACATACACTAAAGAAACAAGATGACACATATACAAAAAAACTGGCGTGAAACAATGGAACTATTAGTAACAAAACTATTCCCGGATGACCAAGTAGAAGACGATAATGAAGAAAATAAAAGAATAAGACAAGAGGGAACACACACACCTTATGAAAATAACAACCAAGAGATGCAATGGATAACCAATGAAGAAGTAGCAGCTGCGATAAAGATCCTAAAACCACATAAAGCTCCGGGCCCGGACCAAGTTAGGAACGAGATTTATAAAGCGATACCAGAATACTGGTCTCCGTACATGTCGAGACTATTCAATGAATGCCTGAATCAGGGAAAATTCCCAAAAGCATGGAAAACTGCAATCTGTCTGCTAAACGTAATTAACAAAATCTTTAAAAAATTATTGATAACAAGAATAAATGTAAAAAGAGTAAACCTTGAAAAGTGCAGATTACAGCATGGATTCCGTCATGGCAAATCGACAGAGGACGCAACCAACGAGGTTTGCGGTAGCATAAATAATCTCAAAAATGATAACTGTAAATATGTTTTAGCAATATTCTTCGGCATAGCGGGGGCCTTTGATAACGTACGGTGGCCCTCGGTGCTAAAAGTACTAAAAATCTAAATATACATCCTGCAATATGGAAAGTTGTGAAAGACTATTTCAAAGACAGAAAGATCCAAATTGAAACGGTCGATGACGTTGTGCAGAAGACACCAACAAAGGGTTGTCCGCAGGGCTCTGTGCTCGGTCCGGTTGTCTGGGATATAGTATTCCAGCCATGCCTACAGATGCTAGATGAGATGGAAAATGTGGAAAGAGCAGTGGGATACGCAGATGATCTGGCGGTCGTGATTAAAGGCAACAGCCGAAATGACCTACAAAAAAAGGCAAATAACATTATAAATTATATGACGGCGTGGTGCAATGACAATAAGATGTCAATTTCAGAAGAAAAAGCAAAATATGTGATACTTAATGGTAAACCAGACTATAACAGAGGACCTACAATCAAAATCAATAATACATCAGTCGAAAGAGTTAAGGAATTTAAATATTTAGGCGTAATATTGGACGAAAAGCTAAATTTCAGAAAACATGTAACTGAAGTAAAAAACAAAGCAAACAAAGTAGCACACAAAATAGTAAACATTGCAACAAAAGAGTATAATATACCACTAAAAGTAATAAGAACGTACCACGACGTCATAATACGCTCAGTAGTGGGTTACGCCGCCAGTGCATGGTGTCACCGAATGGACGACATCAGACAGAAACAAATTATTGACAGATCACAACGACAACTACTGCTACGGCTAACGGGAGCATACCGAACAACATCAGTGGAGACGCTTCAGATTGCGACAGCGACAATGCCGATGCACCTACAAATTAAGAGATTAGGAGCCGCGTACTGGTTAAAGAAAAACAACGAAAATAAAGTCAGAACAATTCTACACCAAACACCAGGAGAAAGGAAAGAAATACAAGAAATCTTAATCAGAGCGTGGCAAGAAGAATGGGAGACAACAACAAAAGCGAGAAGATTCTTCAGCTTTTTTCCGGACGTGGCGGAGAGAGTCGGACTGCAACTTGAAATAGAAGGCGACCCATACAGACAGAAGCTACGGGATCTCCAGCTTGTAGAGGATAATATGTGTCGAGTGTGTGGAGTGGTCTCGACCCCGGAGTACACAGTATTAAGGTGTGAGGAAAGAAACGAACTGGTTAATGAACAGAGAGTTATCCTGGGGCATACGCCTATTTACACAGTTCTGAGAACTCCAGAACTGGTGGTGGTCCTCCGGAAAACGGCAAACAAAGTTTCAGAGTACCACAGAAGAAAATTTGTGGCCGGGGATGGGAGACCGTGAGAGGGACGTATGTAAAAACACCCAGAACTACAACCAGTGAGCTCTTTTGTGACAGCTATAAGCCGCAACAGCCGAGATTCACAACTGTGGCAAACGCGAACCGCGACCGCGACAACCGTGTAGCGTGAATAAAAGATCATGAACAATAAACATAGACAAAATATAACGTCTTGCGCGTTAAAACAGTAAAACAAAGTCGAAGACACAACAAACTCGAGCAATATATAAGACTACTTGAGAGCTGCTGGAAACCAGTAGCAGAGTGCTTTGTACGGAAATCTTGCAAAAGACACTCAATTAGTGTGAGAGTGTGGATGAAATGGTGGAGGGACCAGTATGAAGTGAAATAGTATAGAATGAGGAATTATGCATGAAAACAGAACTAATGTGTATGTGGGCTGCGGAAGCTTAGTGAATGATAACAAGAGTGTGTGTGAGTGTGAATGGAGAAGAATAGACATGCATATATCCAACTGTATGAAGAAAGAAGGAGGAACAGAAATAGCCAAGCTGGACTTTCCAGTGAAATACTAGTGGCCCTGTGACAAATTGAGATGCAACAAAGAAGTAGAAGAGACTAAAAAATATCTTTCTTTATTTCGTTACAGGGCAGCAGAAGGTGCGAAGGAAAGAAGAAGAAGCCTAACTCCAGTTTAACGTCTGTTTTGGCTTGTGTTGTCTTGTGTTTTTCTTCTATGTAATATATGTAATTCGTATGAAATAAAGCATATATGTGGATAGGGACTTCCCTCCCAGCAAAAAGTTCCAAACCCGGAGAACATTCCGGACGCCGGGTCACAAAGACCGTCCCGCAACACCACCTGTCTCAGACAGACGGAGCATAGGAGATCGTTGGAATGTCGGAACTCCGGCAATCCAACCATCTCGAGGGACAAACCTGCCCCAGGCTGGGAAGCACTAAGTAGTGCGCGCTGCACGCCCTTGCAAGTGCACGACCTAACCTGTGCAAAGAACGCGGAGAGGCAGGAGTGGAAAGGTGGGCCCCCTAAATGAAAAAAATGAAAAATGTTGTGCTATCTTGCCGTATAACAAATCAAGAAGACATACGCAAGATATGTCGAAATCGTCGGTCAGGATGGCAGATAGTTAGGATCGAACCCTCGGTTGCCTGCCTTAGTGCTGCTTGCAAGACCACAAAACCACAAGGTTTCAATAAGCTGTTTGGAGACAAGCTAAATGAGGTAAAGCAAGTGACAGATGTGGAGAAAAGTTCCCCACTTCTATCTTTGAAGTTTAAGACTTCAATCATTAAATTGTGTAATTAATTATCAAGAAGCAGAGCTATGTAAATCTCTCGCCGCCACTTAGCGCGAAATTGGAGTACATAGACAATTATTTTCATGAAAGTTATGTTTTGGACATTAAGGAGTTCACCTTGGCTCATTTGTTATTAAAAAGTAACTCTTTAACCCGACAGAGAAGGGTGGGAATCACCTGACTGTGGGAAGCAGGATGTTTGGCCGCGACGAATGTGGGGGAAATTCTGTCTGCAGCCACACGTGTTAATTCTTACATAATAGGAAAAGGCTGATGGATTTCTTAGTGTTTACGCACGCACCAGATAGCATTTTAATTTGTTGCAGTGTTTGAGAAGCTGGGCGGAACTGAAAACATTGGGGCTCTCCGAAGAGAGAGATTTTATAAGTCAAGTAAGAATGTTTCTTGATTTGCATGTTAACTCTTTCTTGAATAATCATACACGGAGAACATTAGTTCGAAAACAGGGAAAGTGAGGTTTGATGCGAGATTGTTTTTATCTGTCAGTAGTTGGGTATGTCTATACATAACACATAGGATTTCAAACAATATCACATCTAATGATATGGTAATATAGGCAAAGAACAATACAATCCGAACTGCTACAAACATAAATTACCGGAAAATTGCTATTGTTTGAACACTTAGCACTCCAAAGGTGTGATTATTGTGAATAAGAAGCGTTTTTTGCTTATTTTCACACCTCCATTTGCATAGATGGATGATATTTTAAGTCCTTAGATGACAAAATGTGTATAATTTACATGTAGAACAATGCAAACCAAACCGCAACAAGGAGAATCTATCCTAATATTTTACTTCTGAGGCATAACCAAAAGGTAATTGAAGAGTCGACATGTCTCTTAAGACTTTTAAAGCCCAAATTACTGCAATATCGCTATTTGTGGGCCTAGTTACCGCACCAAAAGTGTACATAGAAGTGTGCTTTATGTGTACAAAGCTATTTTAACTTGAAATAAAGGATATATATTGGCTTGGATGGTATGCAAAAACTGTGTGAGAGGATTTCCGACGCTGCTTTTAAGAGAATTTATCTTAATACAGGGTGATTATTGCTTTGAATAGCAGGCGAGACGCATTTCAACCTGATTTGAAATTCGAATTTAACTTAATATTAGGTGTTTGTTGCTTCGGATAGCTAAATAAAGCATACGAAAATGTATGAGATGCCTTCCGACATACATGTTTAAGTAGAAATTACCCTATTAGCGACTGTTTTGAAGGTTAGTTGGTGCTTCACATGTGTGTAAGAAGTATTCATATGTGTTTTTAGCAGAAAAGACCTCTTTTGAAATGGGAAAAGAATGAATTAAACATCAAACTGTTACTTCGGAGACTGTATTTACCAGAAAGAGACATTCTAGCAGGTAATTCAAGTAGAAAATAATCTTTCAATTGTATTTTGTACCGATTTAACCTCGGAAAGTATCAATCTAACACGAAAGGGAGAGTCTATAGTGTAAAGTGACAAAATATGCTGTGTTGTCTCTAAAGCAAGCTTCTCAGATGAAACTTGTAACTATTTCTGTATTTGTTATCAGGAAGGGAGTCCTTGCAATCACATAGAGTCAATATATAATGAGAAAAGTGACATTTGAAGTAGAGAGAACTTTAATAAATCACGAAAAGGGGTTAATTGATGTGAAACTCACGGAATCAAGACTTCGTATTTACTGATACGCAGTACGAAAGGGACATTATAATATGATTTTAACTAGAAAACTAATCTTTGAGCTGCTATTGAAACCCGAAAATACAGGAATAACGTTATATTGAATATTACTTGATACAAAAGAAGTACTTGAATATGAAAATGAAGATACCAAAGTTTGTGATTCCTTGAATTTTACCACGGGCAATTCAATTTTGCTAATATCGGATACTGAAATAGGTATCTCAACACAGATATTAAACAAAGAACTTGTATTTTTACGAAAAATGTGGTGCTAAGGGAATCAATGTTTACATTTTATTGTGCGAAGGACTGTTCAGAATTTAATGTAGACATTATTTTAAGGAATATACTTACGGAATTACATATTAAATAGGAAATCAAGGGTTGTTAACCAAAATTTCTATATTTTGCGCTTTATTAATAGAAAGATAAGTATTAACAACCACATTTAGTCAATATGTAACTAGAAAACTGCCATTTAAACTAGGTTGAACGCGTATTTGAAGGAGAAAAGCACGGATTTACATAATCCCGACTACTTTGAAAAACATGGAGAACAATATATAGCGAGAAAACTGACATTTGAAGTAGTCTGAACATGATTTTAGCTAGAATTTACTCTGAATTGTAATTTCGTGTGTATATAACGATTTTTCATGAACGTTTCGCCAGAAAACACTGTTTGAATAAAGAGACAAGAAGCATTTCAACTACTTTGAATAAAACGAGAGCTAGAAAGAACTGATTAAACCCAGAAAAGACTGTTTGAAACCGCATTTACTCATAATATGAGAAAATAAGGTTATAGGAGTGCTTGTAGTGTTGATTTAAGTGTTTGCACCCCATAATTACAATGTAGACGCTCTTTACACATGGATTGATAAATCTACCTTTTCTGAGACCATTTCGGTAAAATATTCACTACTAAAACTTGTATTGATCATATTAATGAATTAAAGTAGGTATATGTATAGTGTTTTGTGTAGTATTTTAAGACGCATAGAGAGAAATAGAGTTGATAATAACAAATTATACTTTTACGTCTTCATTGGTAGTATGACGAAAGAATATTTCCTAACTTACGGGAACCTGACTGGTGGTTCTTGCGGTTCATGGAAGAATCTCTTGCCGCATATGCTAACTATTGTAGAACCTTTCAGAAACACACACAAACTTACACATACACTTACTAGTTTACCACTACACACCGGAACTCCATGCTTTTCTCCCACAGCTTGTGATCATATGGTTTCCTGATACAGGAAGAGTAGGAGACAGGTGTGGGAAAGACTGTGTGAAAGAATATCACACATCATCGGCTAAAGGGATATGCCTTCAACAGCTGACATTGCTGAACAAGCAGTGTTACCATCTTACACTTAATGGTGTTTCCATCTTAAAATAATTTAATAAAATATCACAACTAGGAATAGTATAGTAATTCAGCATCAACAAGAGTTGCCAACTCATACAATTTTTAAAGTGGTGCCAACCATCGATTATTTTAATTAAATGATGTCACCTAGTTTTATTATTGTCTGTTATAGTCACAATATTTTAGACTACATCTCCAGAGCCAAAGTCTCTTACTAGGAATGTTAGATTGCATAATACATAGGATACGGACGGCAAAAGGAGTATCCAAAGCTGAATTAAGTGACTGGAAACTTCAAAAGTTTTGAAAGTGTTGACCACCACCTATAATACACTCGTCTATTGCAGGCATGCATAACCAGTAGGCTCTATGAATAAAATAGTATTTTGTAGAGTTGTAACAAGAACTAAGCAAATAAACACTGCCATACTAGGTAATGACGTTTTTGAATTTAAATAATCTGATTGGTTGATGAAGTCAATAAATTGACGAGATGATTCGATTGTGACTTAGTCTGCTTCAGCTGAATCAGGAAACAGTGGCTAGCTGTGAGTGTAATTTTGCCGAGGTGGCCGTTGAGTGTGTGTTGTCCAGTCTTGAAGAATGGACACCTTGCTTTAGTATAATTTGTGATGAGTGCTTTCACGATATTTCCTTTGACTTTGATCATGAGTGTGTTAACTTAAGCAAGGAAATTACTCTACTTCTTATGGTTGACGTTTTAACAACTCCCTAGGTTTGTGAAGAAATGTACTAGAAATTTAGTGATTCCCGCACTGATTCTATTGATGTACTGCATAAATTTTTTACGACTTATAAGGAGATGATGACAGCTTCCCAATGAAAGGACAAAATCCGTTTAATCTTATGGGTGAAAGATACACTGCATCCATGGACTTGTACTAACAAAGATCTTCACTCCTTCTAACTTTGAATATACACAAAGACTGGTGTTTGTATAGGAAATAAAACAACTGATTTGTACTGACAGGGAACTTTTTATTTGTGAATAAGTAATATATGCAGACTGAAACATTTTCCAAGTGATACAAAAACATTGTGATTATTGATTGTGACTTGATACAAACTATTGAACAGTGATACATTTTCAAACAAGTGATAAAAAATAAACAATGCTGAAATAAAAAATCAACTGGTATAAATTATTCTGTTTAAAGACAACTAATACAAAATCCTGATACATAAAGCGAAAACATAGTATATATATTTTTTTACAATGCAAAGGGTGTTATAATAAGTTAACGAGAATTCTTATTTGCATTTTATTTGAAACTCCTTTAACCCCTTTCCTGTGTAATTTTCTGACTAAAGTCTTATGTTCAGTGTGTTCGGCGTAATAATACGCCCCTGGTCGTTGCACCTTATTTTGTGTTGGGCGTAATAATACGCTCTCGTACATAGCGTAGTGAATTTGCCTGTGTTGAACGAATTAATACGTTGTTTTATATCTAACCACTATCAGTATTTATCAAATGTATGAAGGTTTTTCGTCCATGAAGTTCTACCAAAACAAGATGAAGTAGAAGAAGACAATATTTTATTAACTGTGGCCTATTTGAAAAGTATGAATCCATCTGTGTTTATTCTGTTTCTGCCACTATTCGTTACTGAAGCAGTGAGAAGCCCTGTGTGTTGATGTATATAATTTGCGGAATACAACGGCAAGTAAGAAACGTGTTGTTGAAGATGACGACATCATTGAACACCTGCTTAGTTCCAGTGACAATGATTCGGAGGTTTCTTTATACGATATTTCTAATTTCTCTCATTCTGGAAACGATAGAAGTGAAATGGAAGATGTTGCTGATACCTCGTGGACAAGACAACATACACTTCTGCTACCAGAAGTGTTTTGTAAGAATAGTGGTCTGCAAATACATGTGGATGATAAGGATAATGCTTTGGAACTGTTGAAGTTATATTTCTCGATGTGAATCTGGTTGTGACAAGTTCAGTAAAATATTTAAATAACTTTCAGGAGTTATAAGTCACTTTTTGTAATTAAATTTGACAATAAAGAACATACCAAGTATATTACTCTCAAAACTGTATCAATCTTTGTAACCTAACCTAACCAAGTTGCTACTCAGAGTTCTCCATCAGTAATAAATACAAAAGAAATAAGCAACATTGAAATGATGATAGGGATGATGATAATGACTGTGATGATCATGATGATGATAATGATGTATTAACAATAATTTTTAAATACAATACTAAGTGGTCCTTAAAGGCAGAGCATCAATACATACACAAAACTCATGTTGTAAGCTATGCGCAGAAGTTCCCAAACAATTACACACTACGGAAAGGGTTTCACTCAGGAAAATACACTGTAAGTTCTAGACTGACCGTGGGCGTAATAATACGAAGAACACAGGGAAGGGATTAAGAACTATACCTTGCAAGACAATATTTATTATAACTACTTAATAAAAATTACAAAATATTTGCCATCACAAAAAAACATAAGGAAAAACTTTTCACAAAAGTTTTTATCAGAGAAAAAAAATTTGGAAGGAAAAATTACTTAAAAAACCGTAAGAAAAATGTTTTCGTAAGAAAAAGAATTAGCTTTCAATTTCACCAAAAAAAATTTCGTAAGAGAAAAAAATATTTTCAAGAAAATTGTCTTTTGTTTTAGAACAAAATCGTAAGAAAAAATTTTCGTAAGAAAAAAAATCATCAGAAAAAGTTTTAATAAAAAGTTTTCGTATGAGAAAAATTTATGCATTAAATGGCAATGTGGGTATACGAAGATTTTTAGGAGCAAGTGCTTTGCAGTGAACCAATCCATGGATAGTAGTTGGATGAGGCATGTTTTTGCCTTTATGAAATTTAATTTTTTCCCGTTGGCATAGGTTTTTAGACATCAAAAACGGATAAAGGGAGGTTACATCCAGAAATGCTAAATACTCATCTTCACCGCATTCATATAAAGCGCGAAAACATTAGGTGAGCCCTGTTTTAATGGCATCTTTAGGACGTAAGGGATCTTTCATTTCACAATAGTCATTTCTTATGAAACTGAATTTCCGGAAATCTTTGAATGAGCTTGTTCCTCTCTCATTCCCAGATGGATTCAACTTTAATTTTACAACTATTTCTTAAAAATTCTTCTCTCGCTAGTGTTGCCTTATACCAGTCTTCCATAGTATGACCCTCATCATCAACAGGCTGACGACGAAGTTGTGTGATGCATGTATGTCCAGACCAAAGCAACCATAAAATTCGTAACCAGTAAAGTTTTCTTGTCATATCTATACTGTTTAAACCGCTTAAATTGAACTTCACCTCCGTTTTCTGCTGTTTGCAATGTAACGTTATTTTTATACTCTATATATTTTAACCATTGTTTTGCCGTTTCACTTTGTTGGTCGCGATGCTGGAAACCTAAAGGAGGGATGATTGGAATAGTGTTTTCTTTAAGATAGCATGAACGGAAACATTCCATTGCACACGAGGTGATAGTGCTTGTTTGCAGGAAGTATTGTATTCCACCCGTTTGTTCTTCAATAAGGTTTGAAAATCGAATCAATGCCTGTGCCAAAATGAAAAACATCATTCTTACAATACTCCAAGATTTCTTTCTGGAAATCAAAATTTTATTTACTTTTAACACATTCCTTATGCCAGGCAAGAACTACATTCCGTTTATCGTCGAATCTGGAGTCAATATCAAAGTATTCAGTGTCTGGCCAAATCCGAACATAATTTTTATGTTTAGGAGTGTTAAATAGGTATGGAAATTTTCCTTTCTTTATACTTTCTTGTAAGCACATCGTTGCTCGTAATTTGGATAATTTAACCCCTATGAACAAATATATATCACGGCAAATTATATTATTTACAGTTAATTAAGGATCTTCTGTCCTTACGCTATAATCTGAAGTGTCAAATTTTCTTTTTCATTAAATGTAAACCTTGGTATAAATATTTGTACCAAGCTTTTGTACTGATATATCTTACCACAAATTCTCCTTAGGGATAATTGTATGGTTTTGTAATAGTATCTCTTTCCAGTGAGGTGCATTATGCACACTGATTGAAAGAAAATGGCTAATGTGTACGCAAGTCCGAAATACTGTACAATATAACGATGGACATTTCCGTTTTCACCGTCCTTATATATTTTACAACTTGTTTGTGTACATCAGATTAAATCATATCTATTATTTTTGAAATTTCAGCACTACGGTTTTCCGTTACGTAGAAATATAACATGAAATTCTCAGAATTCCATCTCATACGTCATACAACGAAACTCAAGGACCAATGACAGGGGTCTTAACCTGCAGTGCTCTTCTTATCGTTAGTTTGTGTCAATTTTCATGTCTTGATAATGTGGCGCAATTAGTGAGTTGCTCGCTTAGCGAGCTAGCGATCAGACGTGTTATTTCTGTGCTCTAGTGGTCGAGTGGTAACACGGTACTCATTTATATAGGAGAGTGAGATTTATTATATAGCATATTATTTGATTGTTTGTACAGTAAGAAGATTATGGCCACGAGATATACAAATACCATAAAACTTATTGATACTATACAATTAGATTTACGCGGAAGATTACATTTGCCAACGCTACATGATGGAACAGCAAGACACCTTGGATTATTACTCAAGGAACTGTTATCTTTGGAACCTGATTTCTACTTGAAAAAATATTTAATATACATAATCATCAAATACTTCAAAGAGTTAGCTAAGTGTGAAGGAAAATTATACTATGAAACAGACGTCGACAAACTATTAATACCAGTAAGTGAAGTGCTTCCTAATAATATTGTGGCTACAATTTGGGTGGTCCTTCTGTAGAGGAATAACCTACAAATACGTCAATACTTCAGTGCTTACGGTAACGTAGTTAGTATCAAACGCATTGAATATCACAAAAATGGATTATATTTCTTAGAAGTTTACTCAAGCAAGTGTGTAGTGACATTTTTCACTTCTACTGGGAATTGCCTAATTGCTTTCCAATTCAAGAATCCAAAATAAAATTGAGAGTTCAAGGTGAAATAGTAAAAGAGAAAATCAGACCAAGAAAATAACACAGAGAAAAAAACGGATACTAGTACAAAGGAACAAAATTTGAATATTATAGATGATGATAATGACTTTCCTCATTTACTACAGTCAGTTGTACATTACCTACATCAGATAATTTAAAGAATCTTGGCAACCCTGATCAGTTTCAACTACTACCCTCATCATTGCAAGAAAAAAACACAAGCATTGCTAGTGTTAGTGAGTATGCAGCGAAAGGTTACGTCATTACACCCGGTTCAGATAGTGTGTCAACTGATTTAAACAATTCTACAGTACACACACAGGTTGAACAAGACGGGGGCAGCATGTTCACACAACTTGAAAGCATTCAACAGAAAACAAGAGTAAGTGCGATACAAACAAGTGTTGTGTGAGGAGGAGTCAAGTGCAGTGTTAAACGAGTTCTCAAAGCCATTAGTATCTGATTCTAATATACAAGTACAAACTCCTGAAAACAAATACAAGTGCATTTCGGAGGAAGTTAAACATACATCTTCTCGTTCAGAAAATGAAAGGAGTGATTTACAACGTACTGTAGTGAATTCTCTCTCTTCAAAATTGAATATATA
>JAGDQP010000723.1:96401-110782 GCA_022664845.1 Lepisma saccharinum
TATATGTGTGTGTGTGTGTGTGTGTGTGTGTGTGTGTGTGTGTAATATAGGGAAAGTACTATCAAAACATTTGGTGAAAGAAGAGAATGATCATAAACTATTTCTTGAATACTATAAAATTTTCAAAGGACAGAATCGGGTAACTATTTCTATGAATCTTCTATTTAAAACTTGTAGAGAATTAGTACGTAATACTGAATTCATTGCACAATTCATACCTCAAATTATTCACGAACAATTTTCACTAGAAGAACTTTTATTCATGTCTTCAAGACAGTACATCATTAACATGCAAGATTTCAAAATCTCTCCACATGAATTTATTATGAGTGAATTTTGTATAGTATCGTGTGATGCTAGTCTTTATTCCACTTTTTAGTAAAACTGTCTTGTGAAATTACAGATTTAGGAGTAGGGTATGAAAAACAAGTGGAATGGGTAACACAATTTTTTTAATTTAGAATGGGATATTTCAAATGTATACAACGTTACACATATTCGAATAATAATATCTCAAGTGTGTACACGTGAAACTATATTCTATTGTAAAGGTCGTGAAAAAATGTAATGGACTAAAAAACTATTTCATTTGGAAATTGTAGTAATGTGAGTGAAAAAGAATGTCCTGAGCTGGAAATATTGAATTTAAACATTGGTATGTCAAAGTGTACTGTTTAAATTAGTGGTTGTGCACTAAGAAATTGCTTACAACTGCAGTATTGGATGAAACATGAAAAAGGTAAAACTTTGTAGAAACCTTATCAGCCATGAAAGCATGCACATACTGCATTTTTCATTTGTTTTAAATAACCTTAATAATAAGAGGTTATAATTATTATAATAATCATATAAATAAAAGATTTGTTTTACTGTATATTAACATATTTATTTATATTTTTTTCTTTTGATAATATTTCTGACAAATGGTTTACAATTGCATCATTTTTCTTAAGATTCGAAGTATATAAAGTAGACAATATATTCTTCCCCGTACACTGAAATAAATACAATACAGAAGAGTCCACAAATTATATATTCTTCATGTTGAATTTGAGTTTTGTTTACACGATATAATTTACAATTTCGTTTCAAAGATTTTACAATTGGATTACTAGGTCAATTTCCGAAGCTGTCAAAATATTGCCACCGTCCATGTTTATTAATATATATGGCAGTTCAGTGAGTTCCAGGGGAAGCTGACGGATCTAAATTCGCTATAAGTGCCACCTGGTATTCAATTTATTTTGATAAAGTGTCTGTCCACTGAATAAAATCCAGTAAGCTTACTTGCACTAGTAAAGTTCTGAAGTACAGCTTTTAAAATCTCGTCACTCCACATCACAACTACTTTCACAAATTGGTATTGGTTCATACCCTATTCTGTTTTTAGGTAATATAAAATAATGTAGATGATAATATGTTAAAAACTTTGCATACACTGAAACTTCTTTTACGGCAGAGCGAAAACTTGTAAACTGGTGAAGATGATGAGCAAAACTATGCAATGGGAAAGCTGAAGCGTTATATTTTGGACACTTAATATATTCTAAATTACTCGCTGTTCTTTGTAGAAGAGACTCTAAAAAAATCTCGCCGTGCTTTTCTATTCGTATATACACTTTCACTGCAGGAGGTATACTTAGTAAGTATGTTTTTAACTTCCTCATATTCAACTTCGCCTTCTATCCACTCTAAACCAAATACATGCTGAATTAATTATTCATTTGCAAATCTCAAACTTGGAATACTAATTTTTTTATATTGGAAAGGGAGGTTTCAAAAGCCAGGTTTGAAAACTATTAACATCAGGATTATCTATGACTAGTTCTCTAATTATGAAATTATTTTCTTCACTGCACTCAAACGCTGAAAAGTGTATGACACTTCTCACGATCAATCTCAAACTCAACTACATTTCACATGGTATGATCTATCTATATATAAATTACGATCTTTATTAATCTGAATGAGCAAATCCAATTGAGCGTAAACAATACATGAAATAGAATGTGCCGGTGGTTGACTGAACCCTATTTTAAGGTTAACAGGATAATCTTTAACAACATCTCATGTAGAATCATCTAAAGTGTTAGTAGAAGAAAGAATAAAAGCGTAAAGAGTATATCAATGGAGTAATCAAAATATGTGATCGTATGACTCATATTTTCATTAACTATACCAGTTCCAAAGAACAGGGTGTGATAACTTCGAACGTATAGATCTTTTCCACAATCTGGGGTAAGAGGAGTGAGAGGATAAAATTGGCAACCAACTTATACTTGCAATTTGTTAATATTAAAAATTTGAAAGTGGAATGGATTTTCATGGTATTTTCCATTGAATGCAGTGTTTGCAATAAAACCTATAATGAGACCCTTTGGTACATTTCCAAGAAATATATTATCAAGATTATATGAATCAACATTTGCAGGAATAGTATGTATTCTTATTTAGTGGCAATTTTGCAGTATCATGACTCATAAAAGTGTCTAATTGTTAAGCTAAATCAGCAGAAATATTAATTTGGCGAACTTATAGAATAACACCTTCGAGTTTAACTATAAATGTAGAATTTTCATCTGCCATTAAGCAGAACATCTTTACTAAGACTTAGATATATACGAAAATTGACTTTATTTGGAAGCATATGATTTGATCCAGAAATATCTGTATGGAGTCGCCCATACATATCAATGAATACGCTACCAGCAACAAGAGATTTTCTTTTATAATAACCATTTATTATTTTCATTGAGAGTATTAAAATGTCCTCCAGTATCCTCATGCCATAATCCAGTGGTTAAATGAGTTTAGCTTGCATCTTCAGAATAATTAAATTAAGTTTAATAATATGCTCTGAATGGATATGTTGCATTCGAGGATGAAACTATTTTATCATTTAAAGAAACATCCAGTTGACGAAAAAGTGCATGTAAGAAATTATTCACCGGCGCTACCTTATCTGCCACACCGGCGCTACCTTACTGCTGCTACTTGTAAATTATCTCCTTTCCCCTTTTTACACTTGACATAAAGATATATATGTGCAGGATGAATATATTGTGTAGTATTTCCAGGTACACGAAATTCTATAGGTCCCTCCGAAGAAAGGGTCGATACTCTACCATTCGAGATGTTTCGATCGCAGTTTGATTCATAGGAACAAAAACTAAGTCGAATTCAGTGGTACAGCATTCATTACTTTTAAGTGTAAGAAACAACATATTTAAGTAAAAGTATCTCTACTCTTCTTCTTTTTTAGATACTCGTCGTCTTTTTAAAGTTAGTGGTCCAATATGTACGGAAGCCTTACGTGTCCTTCTTTTACCGCTACTACTAAAGAACTGATTGACTTTATTTTCAGCTTTGGTTCTTAAAGATGAGACTGCTTCGCGAACTCGTGCTTTTAAAGAATTTTTAATAGCACGGTTTTCAAATATATTCCCTCCAACTTGAATTCCGGTTTGTAAAGCTTGTCATCCTACTACTTTTACTCCTTGTTTAACGAATGGCTTAACAAATCGAAAAAGACCTCGAAATAAACTCCCAATCCCAAGTCCCTGTTGATAAATAGGTCCTGCAAAGTAAGGTATACCTCTACCTCTATGTATACTTGTATATCTTTTCATTTTAATAATGATGATGAGCGCTTAAAGTGAAGTCTTACGGTCAATGTCTCAGATGCGAACTTTAAATTTCGACCTGCATGATATTTTACTAGTCCTTCTACAGTGTCAAATGAAAGTTTTGCAAGTGAAAAATAATGTACATTCTGAAAAAATATGGTTTGTACTTTCCATAATCATCGGTCATATCTACAATTCCTAAAAGTTGTGCTTTTGTATCAAATACAAAATGAGGCTGAACACCTGCAGGAGATTAGAAGCCTGCAGATTTAATAACAGTTGAGTCTTTTTAGCAAATGATTTTAGTACTGAACTAATAATATATTGAATCATGGGTAACATATTTGATGATTGAGAATTGTAAACGGGAAAGACAATTGTTTTTTGTCACTGGAGTATATTTTAAATATTGAAGTGCTTGTTGACACATTTTCCATTTATCATCTGTAGAAAGATCAGTTCGTTTTAAAATTTCATCAATTTCATTACCTAAACGTGTTTGATGAGACTTTACAGACTTCATAGTCGAATACATTTGCGCACTTCATTTTCTGGGATAAGTACCATTTGTTGAAATTGCGAAGACATTTGAACTATTAAATAAGCTTCCAGCCACTGTACTTAAAATTGAAGCCAATTACAAAGGGAGAAAAGAACCACCTTTTTGCAATAACAGTTTCCGTTTCTTTTTTAAACTTCGTCTACATATAAACAGCCATGGCAGTTAAATTATGCTTCATAACATTTTTAAATTTTGTTATTTCTTGATCTCTTTTTTTCTTAGGAAGATTATTATACTTTTTTACTCAACTCTACAAAACTATTTGTAGTTGTACTTAAATTATATTGACCAATTCTTATATCTGTTCTGTAATTTGTTGAGTGGTTGTGAACAGATTCATTACTTTCTAACTGACTAAGGTTATTCTTCATGTACATTAAACATTCTGCTTCAATTTCCTTCTACATAAAGTAATTTATATGTTTCTAATATATACAATATATGTGTCAACAAGGTCATTACACCCGTATTAGTTTTCTAAACGAAGTTCGCGTACGTGCTAGCTGACAAGGGTGCTGGGTCACAGCCCCTTCCACTGGAGGAGGCTCCTTCCTTTTCCCTTCCAAGGTCTTCTGTCCTCCTCCTCCTATTTTTGTACAGTCTTCGAAGCTGAATGAAACATAAAACTCTCCAGGTATTGTTTTGACAGTTCTCTTCTCTGAAAGAAGGGGGGAGTCGTCCACATCTGGATTATTTTACTAAGTTTGCCGTGGTTTCTCTCAGATAGTTTCGAAATAGGAGCATTTTTTATTCAGAGGACAAAGTTTTTTTTTAATGAAAGCAATTGCCAGTGTACACGATGGAATAAACGGTAAGTAAAAATTATATTATTTGACAGTATTTAAACCTATATCTGTAGTCAAAATCCTTTCATATTAAAAAGATCCTCTAGAAAATTTATCGGGAAATGGGATTAGAGAGAAAGCGGCCAACACTTCTTACATACATTCCCGATATTGTCCAGCTTGCACAGGAAAATTGTTCATAAACCTCATTCAAGTATTACGTTAGTACATTTGTCGTTTTAAATCTCATTCTCCCCTTGTAAACAAAAATAAGCAAATGTGCGACCCCTTCCCCTTGTGCTTTCATAGGACTTACTATACTTCTTGTCGTTATTTCGTAGTCCAGAAAACTGTTTAAACCCTTGAACCTAACCGAGTATGTTTTTGACCGAATCTTACGTAACCATTGATTTGATATCCACCTCCCATTGTAAGCGAAATATGCGAAGTTTGAACCCCCCTTCCTCAGTGAATGCTTAATTAATACTTGAGTAGCCTTCAAATACTAGTCAGTTAGTCTATTTTCGTGCAGTAATCTCACACCAAGCAAATGCTGAGATGTCACCTTCAACGTAGACTCTGGCCGACACCTTTCGCTTCCCCTATCCCGGCCTGAGCCTTAGGTACCTAAAGGCTATAAATAAAATTCAATTCGTGCAGTAATCTAGCAGTTACACTGTGTCTTGCTCACTAAAAACACGCTACTGTTTGATACAACTTCATTATACAGTATTTATCTCTTTTACTCTAATGAATAGTTACTCAGTGGGAATAGCAATTGTCCAAAACGGTAAAGCAGATAAAAGAATATATTAAGCTTGTATAACTAAATACTCTATCGCACTTTTTTATTGATAAAAGTTGCCATAGTTGTAGGTCATACATGGCAATGTTCTAGTAGATGTATATCTGCTTGATGACTATCAATCTATATAATATTTCCTCGCCGAACGCACATGTTTAGGTCTCTCTGTAGTATATTTAAAAAAAGGGTAAATTTAAAAATCGTACTAGGAGAGTATATATATATATATATAAATCACATCCATATTCAATCCACTAGTGGATGAGGCCTCTCCCCGAAGGGAGGATTTGGTCTACTGGTCCCACGCTGACCAGACGGGTTGGGATATATATATATATATATATATATATATATATATATATATATATATATTATTTAGGCCTATATACCTAACAAGCTGGACAGTATATTCTATAAGCACAAAGAAATATATGAAACTACCTAATTGAAATTACATTTAATTAAGCGGTTTTGGTTCAAAGAGGTTATCAAGTAGTCAGCACGACGACTAATCATCGCCGCTGTCTGTGTTTTGGAGACCTGAGTCTGCTGTTATTTCAGGCATTTATTGTTTTATTTTATTTCATACACGCGCGATAATGTAATTATATTTGTCTCATGATATCTAGTATGACACAAAAATCTCAGAAATAATATTTTGTAGTATTTTAAAGATACACACTGAAAAACAAAATCAAAACCAAAACCTGTACTTCTTACACTATTAATATGTAGTATAATTCTCTCCCTCTCTTTCTCTCTCCCCCTCTCTCTTTCTTTCTTTCTATCTTTCTCTCTCTCTATATATATATATATATTGCAGAACTCGCAAGTTCATTGCCGCAATAACGAACGTTCGTCACTGATTCTATGCTGGGCAGCATCAGGCCAGTTTTCATCACGAACATCTAACTCTCGAATATCCCTTCTAATATTGCCATCGCCATGACGTCCAGGTCTCCCCAACGGCCTCTTTCTCTCCGGCTTAGCCACTACTATGGAATATAATCATTTTTACCCATCCGACCGAGCTTTCCCCCCAGGGCTAGCTCATCTTAACCGACACGATTTCATTATTCTTATAATATCGGGTGAATCATATCGTGACGTGCTCCTGCCACACAAAAATAATTTTGTCGTGCTCCTAGCGTACACAGTGTTCAAGGGATGCCCAAAGAGAAAATTGTTTCCTATATTAGCAAAATGACTACTTTTACTGTTTATGGTCTCTATATATTACTGGGTACTTATTTCGTTCACGATCAAGTTGATGCAGAAAACACGAGGTTGCTTTTTCTCATTGTTTTCACTAATATTCTTGTAGTTTAAAAGTGATCCAGATACGTCAGTTGAATAGAAAATTATTTAAGATTTTTTTCAGTGTTGATCTTCATGAATCTAGTAATGCTGCTTGGAATACTCTGATGTTTTAAAGATAATCAACATAGTTTCTCGAAGTGTTTGAAATATTATGTTTGATACATTGAAACATTTTTATTTTAAAAAAATCTATTCTCGTGAATATTTTGTATATTTTCATAGTGATTCCAATTACTATGGATGTTTATGAAAGGAACAAAACTTATTTCAAATAAAGTAACTACATTTTACAATGTATTTGGAATTTATTTATGGCCATTTGGCACCTTTGGCGCAGGTCTGGATATGGGAGAGTAGAGGATGAGGAAAGTATCTACCAGGAGCTTTCCTAAAGTACAATTCAAACATTCGTCTGATAAGGCTGAGGGAAACCCTACAAAACCTCAATCAGAATAGTCGACCGTGTGGTTCGAACCTGCGTATTTATCAATAGTCGATCCTAAGTCAGTACAAGATATTTTGAATCCTGAAGATTATAACAAAAGGTTACGCAAGATTATGCAAAAAGCGTATGGAAACAAGTTATAGAAAGAATTGATCAGTTTCTTGCTGTCTTCGTTCATTCTTTACACTCGTGGGCAATTTTCTTTGGTTTGCATATAGGAACGAAACGTTCCACTTGGGAATCTACGATGTAGGTAGCAAACATTCCGTATAAAACGCATAAAGCTTGGCGGGACCTTTTCTTCGGAAGCTGATAATAGTAAACTTTTTTCGTCTTTTCTTTTTAACTCTCACTCACTTTCATACTGTAATTACACTACAAAATCAGACAACACAATAATCAACGCCAAGATGATATTGTATACCAAGAGATTTTGCGCTTGCTACAATCATAAATCCAAGATGATCGATTGTCTGCAGTTCAGGCACTGAACAGCTCTCTGTTCTCCGGTTCAGGTCACCAACCATTCCTTCGCTAGATTGACAATGCACTGGCTAGTGGCTATGACCATGAATGGTGCAGAAGGAATGTGTGACATCTGTACAGAAAACCATGCAAGCCCATTCCCCCACTCTCTGTTTACGTGTGGAGACAAAAGTGACTCCGTGAAGAAAAAGAAAACCAAACCAAAATAAAAGAAACATACCAATATTGCCGTATTTATGGTGTATATTAGAAACATGTAAATTACTTTATACAAAGGAAAATTGAAGCCATGGTACAGTTTGAATGGGTCTCAGGCTCTTGCTTGCAAAATTGGAAGCCATTACATTCATTAGTTTCTGATTTATTGTGTCCTAAAGTTTACATGCTTTTAAATACGGGAAGTCATTCGCTCTTCCAATGGAAGGAATTCACCTTAATACTGTATTGGTCCACCTATAGCACGCAATAAAGCTTGAATTCCGGACGGAATAAACAACTGCACGTCCTCAATGGTTGTGAGTGAAATTTGAAGACATTCTTCATGTAGCACAGCCTCCAGATTAGGTAGAGACGAAGAAGGTGAAAATCGAGGCCGAAACCTGGTTCCGAAAACAGCCCACAGAGACTCGATGATATTCAGGTCTAGGAACTACGCGAGCCAAGGAAGATGTTGAACCTCATCAACATGCTTCTGAAACCACTTTCGAACAAGGCCAGCTGTGTGAAAGGAAGCATTATTATCCTGGGATATGGCATTCAGGTCTGCAAATAAAGTGTGCAACAGTGGTGGACCTGGTTACCCAAGAGTTCTTTATACACTGCCGCTGTGACCGAACAGTGTCATGTAACAAGAGGGGCCACCGAATATCATGATATAGTGCCCAAGTCCATAATAAAGTCGCCACTATGTTTGTCAGTTGGGCGGAGACAGTTCACATCGTATGCTTGAGAAGGTGTTCGCCAGACAAATACAGTGGTGGAGAAGAGGACACAGGGTGTCTCTTCAAACCACGTGACACGTTGGCAGTCCTCCAACGTCCATTTTTGCTGGTCTTGCACTATGCACGTCGCTTTTGATCATGCTTGTCTATTATTAGGGCTTGGGAATAGGAACAAGCCCCTGATTACCCATTTTATGCAGTTACCGCATCATTGTTTTGTATGACACTGGGGTGTTTAGATGCAGATCAAGTTCTCTAGTCACTTTCTCGGTCGTTGTTTCCTTCTGCAACGCCACAGCCCACTTCACGGCCCGACGGTCCCTATCTTCAACTTCGTCTTTCGATCACTATTGTGCTTCGCTGACCCTATTTTACCGTATACTGTATATGCGATAATGCATTTCTAGCCCGTGCTTTGTATTACACTGTATAACGGCGCTATTTTGCTCACATATGCTCCAGCTAGACGGGTACTCACAATTAGACCTCTTTAAAACACCGTCAAGTCGGACATACTGATCAGTAGCAGTGTCTTGATTTCTCCCAGGAAGTGCAATTAATTACGTATTTAGACTTTATTATGACCTTGGTTGACCCTACCATATGTAGGGCTACAGGAAGCCTAGACTTCCTGTCGTTAATGAGTTCCTTTATTTTCACTGATCCTGACCATATGTAGCGGGTTTTTTTTTCTGGATGAGCGTAGGTTTTCTGCGCATGATTGGTCGGAGAAGGTGTTGGTGACGAGGCTCTGGAGTCAGTCTACAAGTAACCATGTCAGAGACAAGTGCTATTGAAGTTGTTGTTACTGCTCCACAATCAGGGTCGTGTAAATGCTCTCCGTGCTGGGTGGACGAGGCCTGCATATACTCGATCATTGACTACTGATTTCCGAATCTCCCGCTGCTCTGTGAAGGCTACGTTAATAATTGTGTTAGTTCATGTAATCATAACTGTGTGGGACATCGAGAAGGCTATATATTTTCCGATGTTTTTCCATTTGAAGTATATGATATGTTTGAAGAAGGATCTAGTGCTGAAGGATCTAGAGACTGTAGGAACGCTGTTTAAAATCTATTTGGAGAAGCATCCCGAGGGAATCGAATTGATGGAAAACTTTGACTGAGGGATTGGTAAAAATATTGCGAACACATCCATGGGGATTGAAAGCACTGTTCCGTGCCAAGCACCGTGCTCCACGAGAAGAGACAGTGTTTTACTGGATATTACTCCTACCATATAGTAGACATTTTATATACTGGAACTGTGTAGTTATTATGGATCAGTGTTTGACTTGGATGGTTGAATATACTGTAGACTCGTGTACTTTGAAAACTGTAAGTACTTATTTAAAAGAAAATTCGATTCAGTATTACAAATGTAATTTACAGAGTGTACATTAATGAATGTACGTCTGGAATACGGGTAAAGTGATTGCACAACATGTTAAAACTCATCCACCACCCTGAAATTGTTCTAGACTATTTCAACAACAGGGTTATTCTCATATTGCGAAAAGAACATTGTTTAAAGTTTTCCACCAATTCGTGAAAGATCAAGAGTGCATTGCGCAATTAGTATCACTGATTCTTGAACAACAGAATTCTGTTTGTTCTCGTTTGCTACAAGCAAGGCAGTACATTCTTGATTTTCAAGGGTTCAAAAGTTCTGCTCATCAATACATTATGCAAGAATTTTGCTTAGTTGCATGTGATGCAACCCTTCTGTTTCATTGTATGGTACAATAGTCTTGCGAAATGTTCACTGAAACCAGTTTTCAAGTTGACAGGAGTATCTTTAACAACATCTCATGTACTATCATCAAGCGTATTGGCGGGAGAAAGAATAAATACATACAGCATGTACCCTTAGAGTAATCATCATATGTCCAGCATTTTGATGGAAGATAGCGGTGCCAGAAAATAAGGCATAATAATTTTGAAGGTACAAACATCGTGAAAAATTTGGAGTCAATAGAGTGGATTGATATAATTTGTTCAGATTAAAGTGTTCGAAATGGAAGGGATTGAGATTGTGTTGATCATTGAATGCAGTATTTGTAACAAATGCAATTACAAGATCTTTGAGCTAAAAATAAATTATTACCTATAAGTAAATTATTCAGGTTGCATGAACTTACATTTTAAAGAATGTTTTGTACACGAGTTTCAACTCGAGTTAATGGTAATTCCGTAGTATCTTTGAACATATAGCTATTTAATTGAAGGGCGAAATCAGCTGATATATCCATACAACGAGCATATAGTATGACATCCTAAAATTAACTTTGAATTGATCATTTTGACCTGCAATCAGACAGAAAGCATCTTTGCTACGATACAATTTTACTCGAAGATCATTATTAGGTAGAATACGATAGATCCCTGCAATATCCGTATGCAGGCGTCCAAACATTTCAAAGTTAGCACTGCTACCAACATAAGCACTACATTTTTGCAGTCCGCTGTTTGCATTACCCAGAATATTGAATTGACCGGCGTTACCCTTATACTATAATGCGCTGGTCACATGTGTGGATGTAGCATATTCTGAATAACTGAGAATGGTTTCTAGATATACACGGTAAGGTTATGCACTATTAGAAGAAGAAATCAACTTCTTGTCTAAGGCGACGTCTATTTGATTGAACAGTGAATGATGGAAATTGTTGACCGTTGGAACGACGCTTGTAGCAACGGGTGGAGGTCCATCTGCTGCTACATAAAGATTTGTTCCATCTCCATGGAGAATTTTAGAATGTACGTAGATGTAGAGTTATGCTGGATGAATATACTCTGCAGTTTCTCCAAGAATAACAAATTCAATGGGTCCTTCTGATGTAAGTGTTGAAATAGGTCGATATTCGACCATTCGTAATGATTCAGTGGCGGTTTGTGTCATGGGTAGAGATACCAAATCAAATTCATTGGTACAGCACTCTCTGCTGCCGTGTGTAAGGAATGACATGTTGCTTAAATAGAGTTACGACCACTCTTACTTATTATTCGAGGTGGACACACACGACCAGATGCTCTTGGCTTAAGTGCCCGTCACCAACCACTTCCGGTGAGCAACCGAGTAATTTTATTTGCAGCTTTGGTCTTTAAAGTCCTTCCAGCCTCATGAACTCGTGCTTTGATTGATTCCTTGACATTACGATTTTCTAACATATCTACGACAACTTGGATCCAAACTGCTTTTGCTTTTAATTTAATGAATGACATGGCAAAATGGAAAAGTCCATGAAATAAACTGCCAATTCTGCGCTGGTGGACGTGTCCTGCGAAATAGGGAATACCAAGACCAAAGTATGCTATTTCATTTCGAAAGATGCTTAAAGGGAAGTGTCACCGTCAACGTTCCAGATTTATATTGCAAATCTCGCCCTACATTGTGCTTTAGTAGGATTTCGACGGTATCGAAACTTAATTTGGATAGTGGAAAGTAATGCACGTTTTGAAGTGTAATGGTTTGAACTTTACCGTGATTTGTATTTGTCACGGCAGCAGTACGGAGTAGTGGTACTTTTGTATCACCATCATATTGTAGCTGAATATGATCCGTGTACACAAACATTTGCTGCTGATATCCTATGCTCAAGTAGGGTTGTTTTTGTATGATACCCCTTTTTTAATGCTAATATTTGTTTCGAATCCTAATTGTCATGCTATCATGGCAGATAGGTGTACGACTTGAATCATATATGTTGCCGTTACATGTACGGTATTCGAATATGTGAAGTTGAAGTCAAAAGTTACTAGAATGGCCCATACAAAATTAAGTTTATTATCGAATATGTGATTTGTATGGTTGCTGTAATTTTATTGAGTTCATCCACTAAATGCTGAATTAGTCGCATAATACCCCGCTGTAACTTTATGTTTTAGCTTTGTACCATTAGTCAAAACAAAACAAAAGATATTTTCCCCTTCAAGAAGATCCCCACACGTGAGTGTAATATGAATTTCAGCGAGTTCATGAAGCATCGTTCAAGTGAATACGATGATTAAAAATATTTCGAAGTGGCTATGCGTATTATTCTCATACGAATGTGTACTAGCAACAAACTTAGCGTATTGTAAAAACTATAATCTGTACTTTCTGAAATCATAATGGTGCTTTCTGTTTAAAGTGAAGCGAAATTTTTGACGTTCCAAATTGAAATAGCCATTTTCAACCATGTTCGTCTTTTAAGTCTACATGTGACGTATCGAAATATTTCAAATCCACTTTGACATCGTGTTAATGATCAAATATAAATGACTTGATTTGGCCGTATTGGTACTCGTGCACACTAATTTTTTGAATTAGTTGGACAATATTAGGCTGAGTCTGTACAAAATCAAGACAAACCTTAATTTCCGAAGGAATTTTATATTCCAGATTACATGTATAGGATACAACCACAGAATCATTGGTCGCCTCTCTCGACGCATAGGGTAAAAGTGAATGGCACGCGTGTTTATATTGCGATCATTACTGAATCCAAATAAGCTTTGTAAACTTGGTGTCATACAATCACATATTGACGTCTACGATAAAGTCGATGTTTAATAAACACGTGAGTTCGAGTAAATCATTGTCACGAAGAAAGCCCTCTTCTTCACCGTCATTATTCAGAACTTTTACTTTGAATTTTTCCTCAAATAATGTTATCATCCGTTGGTTTACATCATCTGATTCTCTTTGTTTTACTTCATGAAGCATATGAGGAATACTTTCTAACAATAACTGAATCGTAGTACCCGACTGGAAATTTTACATTGTATTCCGTTTTCTTTTCCCCTGTTTGAATATTAATTTCCTCTCCCTTCTGAAGATTATAAAAACTAAAAGAAAGGGTAACGCGTTACATTCACTAACTAATCTCCCGTCAAGTGGAGTGGTTGACATAGTTTTGTTGTATATGATGCCGCTGTATTAACAAAGATGTGTGTGCTTGCATCCGAAGGTAATGTTCCAGGAAAAAAATAATTGCTCATGCTGCAGTTGGTTGCTGTTCCTTAGTATTCCTTTTGTGTAAATCAACGATGGCACGACAAGTCGAACACTGCTTCACATTATAATATACAGTCTTGCCGCTTTTCGGTACCTTTTGATGATTTGTATAACATTCATAAGAAGGAAATATTCTGACACAATCGGAGTACGGAAATCGGTCTTTTTCCTCGTCTGAAATCGTATGGCAGATTTCACAGTAACTACATTTGAACTTACATTCATAGTACACTGAATGATTATACCTTACCAAACACATGAGACAGTAATACTTCACTCGCAAATACGATGTGATAAAACTAATTGTACTATAATATCCGTTGCCATAATGGATATATATAGATATATATCTATATCTATATATATATATATATATATATATATATATATATATCTATATCTATATATATATA